>LOJH01066361.1:0-10350 GCA_001685095.1 Ellobius talpinus | reverse complement strand
TCTCAGAATCCCCCCACATCCCCACCCATCTGAAACCACCTACTTTCTGTCTCTCTCCTGATCCCCTCCTCCCCTGAGACAGAAGCGACACATCTGTCTCTCCTCTGAGCTGCTTTACAAAGTACTCTGAGGGTTTTGAGAGCCCTTGAGCTCCAGAGGAGCCCAATAAGGACAGAGCTTGTCTGCAAGTCTTCTCCGAGTCCTGTAGAGAAATATCCTGCACATAGGAAGAAGTCAATAAAAATGTCACGCATGAATAAATTCAAGACTTACCCTGTGTTCCCACTGGTCACAGTCACTGATGTGTGAGCAGGAAAGGGAACAGGCAGCCCTGTGAGACCAGAGGCAGGGCCCTGCTGAAGGACCTCCTCTAGAGCAGCCACTTTCCTCATCTTGTCCCACAGCTGCTCTGTACTTCATATTACTCTTCCCAGCGCCATCTCCCTGCATCGGCTAACTCTACACCTACAGACGAGAGCCTGTTAGGTATCTCTGCTCAGTGTCCTGCTGGTGATGTTGAGCTTGGTTAGGTATTGCAAGACATCAGTGTATGGTAGTCAGCTGAGCCCAAGGGGCTCTCATTTCCATATCCTACAACAAAATAGCATTGACTCTTATTCAGTCCTGCAGGAAGGAAACTGGACCCAGAGATGGGTACAGTCTTATGTTTTCTCTACAAGGCAAGATGGAGGCACACCAGTTTGACATAGCATATAACCAAAATCTTAGGGCTTATGGAATCAGGGTGTTTGGGTGTACCATGTATGTTGGGATGGCTCTCTAGTCCCAGGAATCCACAAAAAGGAGACAAGAAAAGCTATTAAGCAAGTCCTTCCCTGTTGCAGGATACTAGATCACACAGTGTGAAGATGTGACACTCTTACCTCACCTGCCAATATGACACCTTCTGATTGGTTAAATAGAGATCTGAATGGCCAATAGCTAGGCAGGAGAGGATAGGCAGGACTTCTGGGCAGAGATAGGAACTCTGGGAAGAATCTGAGAGGTGGGGGATTCACCAGCCAGACACAGAAGTCAGACTGCTGTACTGAGGAGATGTAACAAGCCATGTAGCAGAATGTAGATTACTATAAATGGGTTAATTTAAGTTTTAGGAGTGAGTTAGGAATGCACCTAAGCTAAGGCCAAGCTTTCATAACTAGTAAGAACTCTCCATGTCATTCTTTGGGAACTGGCAGTCCAAAGAAAGACCTGCAACACTTCCCCATTACCCAACCCCATTCCTGGCCTAGCCTTCCTGTGAGAGTGGAGGCTGGAGCTAGGAACGCTGGTAGAGCCTATAATCCCTACCCAGGGGAGGCCAAGTCAGGGGGATTGTGAGTTTGAGGCTAGATTGTCTCAAATAAAACAGAGGTGTGGGAAGTAAGGGAGAGAGAGAAAACATTGTGCAGGGCCATGCTGAGGTGACTATTCCCTAGCCTGCTCTGAAGCACCACCGTAGGCCCTAATCAGCCTTCTCCCCCGAACAGCTACTCCTTCTTCCTCTGACTAGCCCAAATCTAAGGTCTCTCTAAGGACTTTGCTTCTGATGAAGCACAGATGTTGCATTGAAGGAATACCCTTTGCCGGCCTGGTGCATGGGTGTGGCCAGGGGTCCTGATTTCTGCAGGAGGGTTGGAGGGCAGCCTAAAAGAGAAGAGGCCTGCGAAAAGCACCCCGATTGCAGACCCTGGAACCCAGCTGTGGAATGAAAAGCACATACCTGAGGCACCTGATCTACACGGAACAGCCTAGGGAGCTTCCAACTCAGCATCTTGACACCAGGCTGGGCAAGGCAGTTGGGGGTCTCTCTGGCCTCCCAGCAGGTCCCACTCAGAACTGTGGCATACCAGGGATATCTGGGTGACTTCCCTGAAAGAGGATAGCAAGAGAAAATCAGATCAGACTCCACCTAACTCCACCTGGATCAGGCATCTGGTGGGTCAACTATCGGACATTTGCTTTAGAATGATAGCAAAAAAGCCAAGATGCCCATGGCTGGGGAATGGAGCTCTGTTGGCAGAGCATTTGCTTGGCACAATGAGGCCCTGGGTTCAATCCACAGCACTGCAGAAGACAGGCATGCCTGTGCATGCTGGTGAATGCCATCAAGCCTGGCCCTGAGGAGGGGGAGGGGGGATCAGGAGGCCAAGGGCATCCTCATCTGGCCAACCTGGGCTACTTGAAACCCTGTCACAAAACAAAAGCAAAAACTTCTTAAAAGCAGCGATCCAGACTACTTCATCCCTCATCCGGAGAATGCTAACAGATTTAAGTGATTAGATCCTCCAATGGCTGATTACGGCAATATACAAGTTTTGACCTTCATAATCTGTATGCTAGAATTTAATCCCCGGTGTGTTATGAAGTAAGGCCTTTGAAAGGTGATGAGGTCATGAGGGTCCCACTCTTTTGAATGGGATCAGTACTTTTATCATAAAAGAGACCTAAGGGAGCTTTCTTGACACTGGGCCCTGGGAGGACACAAGGAAAAGGAGCCATCCATGAAGAAGAAAGAGTCTTGGGATGCTGCCATCCTGATATTGGACTTCTGGGCCTCCAGAACTGGAAACAATAAATTTTTCATTGTTTATAAACTACCCAATCTAAGGTATTTTGCTATAGCAGAATGAACTGAGACTGGTAGAAAATCGGAGGGAAAAAAAGATTTTAGAAAAGAAAAGAAACCTGTTGGGTAGTAAAGGACCTGAGGCTACCTGCTCCCCTCTGAGGAGTGAGCTGTAGAATGATTTTCCAGAGTTGCTGAGCTAGGAAAAGCTGAGGCTTTCCTAGGTAGGCAGAGGAATCTCAAGCCTATGCCATCCTAGGTGACATAAGGAAACAATGGGGGGGCATGAGAGGGTTCCGCTGTTGGCCTCCAAGCCTGAAAACCCCAGGACCCCCATGAGAGGAAACAAAACAGATAATCTATAGGCTGTCCTCTACTCTTCTGTGCGGCACCCACATGCACTTGCAAAAGCACACACATACACAATAGAAACTTTAAAAGAGGGCAGGAACTACGCTCTAGCTCAAAGACAAATCGTCTTGTCCAGAGACAGCACTGACCATAGCGCTCTTAAAGATGAATCAGCTTGTCCAGAAAGTGCACTGACCACAGCGCTCTCAAGGATGAATCGGCTCATCCAGAGCATGGACCACAGCGCTCTCACATGAAAGAACCAGGCCAGGCAAAAATCCAAGGAGCTTCTTGGAGACAGAGCAACTTGCAATAAACAATAAAGTTGATCAAAGACAGGATTAAGACTGTTTAGTAACTGTAAGTAATATGAACTACAGACATCTAAAGTTCTCAGACCCACAAAGCAAATATGCTGCTTTAACATGGGAAGAGCAAAGCTAGGGACCAACACAGTGTGGATCTTCTCTCGCTATCATCCCTGAACCAAGGCCTGCTGCCTCCTTAGAGCCTCCTTCATGTCCCCGTCAGCAGAGGGGAGTCTTTCCCTGCCTCTGAGGGCCCAGGGACCTTTCCTAACCTCCCTGGACCACCAGTCACACCCCTCCTGGGACCTCTGTGGCTGGCTGGACACTCTCACATACACATGCACACAAATGAAAGGAAGGCAACTGGGGAAGACACACAGCAACCTCTGGCATCCACATGCACATACATGAACACATATACCACACACAAATAACCGAATTGGCTTCAATGAAAGGAAATTATATCCTGGCACAAAGCAGCAAGACTGAGTTTCTCCTGAGCACTGGGAGATAATGGGAAACAGAATGTTTGTGATGTGTGCAAAGCCTGGGCAGCAAATAGCCACTCCTGCCAACTCAGCAAGCTGAGGCAAATTCACAGATAAGACAGAACTTGACTGACCTGTTTAAAAAGTGCAAGGCTTCTGCTGTTAGAGTCTCACAGCATTCAAAGTGATGATGCCTTTCCCATGGTTAGCTGTCAGCCAACACCTAAAACGCCCATCTTTGTTTGTCAATAATTGCCGGAGACCAGTGGCGGATGATGGGGAGTTGTGGCACACTGCCGATCTTAAGCCTTTCAGACATCACTGAGCCTGGAATGAACTCCTTGATCCTTTTAGTCCTATCTGTTTGGAAACAAGCTCTTCATTCCAAAGACACTAGAAGAATCAGACTGCAGGCTTCAGGATCGCCAACATTGCAGCTTGGCTTGCTGTGTCTTTATGCAGAGGTCTAGAGACAAGTTTGAACCGAACCAAAGGGCTTTGGCTCTACTTGTAATTCTCTTGCTGTGGCAAAGCACTGATTTTTTTTTCTAGGCAACTTAGGGGACAAAGGGCTTATTCTAGCTAAAATGTGCAGGCTATAGTCTATCACTTCAGGGAAGCCACCATGGCAGGAGTTTGAGAGAGCTGGTCATATGACACCCACAGTCAACCGAAATGAATATAGGCTCACTCGATCGATCGCCTTGAGCTCACTTTCTTCATTCTCATGCAATTCAGGAACCCCTGCCTAGGGAATGATGTCACCCACGGTGCCTTAATTTTCTTACATCAATTAATTTAAGATAATCTTGCACAAACATGCTCAAAGACCAACCCAGTGTTGACAATCCCTCATTAGGACTCTCAAGTTGTGTCAAGTACACAATTAAGTTAACCATCACAGTTTCTAAGATGAAATCCAAACACATCAGGAAGATGCAGCTTAATAGTGCTTCATATAAGACTTCATCTTACAGAAGTTTCTATGTCTTTTAATAACAAAAGGGCTAGAGATGTTTCTCGGTTGGCACAGTCCTTGCTTAGCATACATAAAGCTCTGGGTTTGATCCTGAACACAACATAAACCAAATATAGTGGTTCACACTTGTAACCCCAGCTCTTGGAGGTAGGGGCAGGAAGATAAGTTCAAGGTGAGCCCTGAGGCAGAGGCGGGTGACTCTCTGAGCTTGAGGCCAGCCTGGTCTACAAAGTGAGCTCCAGGACAGCCAGCACTACACAGAGAAACCCTGCCTTGAAAAATAAAACAAAGAAACAAAAAGGTTCAAGGTCATCCTAGGCTATACAGAGAGTTCCAGGGCAGTCTGGAATATAAGAGACACCACCTCAAAAAAGGAAGGAATAGATCTCCAAGGACTTGCTGGGGTTATTCTGAAATAGCCATTAAAAATCATGAGAATAAAACCATAAGCAGGAGGTTTCATATTAGGACTCAAATTCAAGGGCATCCAAAAATTAATAATAGGTAAAACTTGGGTACCTCATTCATCTCCTGATGGGATTCCATTCTTACAGGTCCCTGCCCTAGAAGACAACCTCAGCTGGGCTACCCCACGCCTTAAAGGCTATAGCTGAAGACTTGACAACCCACTGTGTGGGATAGTTTTATGTCAATTTGACACAAGCTAGAGCTACCCTGGAAGGTGGATCTGCAATTGAGAAAGTGCCCCCACTAGACTGGCCTGTGGGCAAACCTGTGGTACTTTATTTTATCTGATGATCAGTGTGGGAGAGCCCAGCTCACTGTGGGCAGTGCCATTCCTGGACTAGTGTTCCTGGGAACTAGCAGACTAGCAGACTGAGCAAGCCATGGAGAGCAGGCCAGTAAGCAGCGCTCCTCCTCCATGGCCTCTGGGCTAGCTCCTGCCTCCAGGTTCCAGCCCTGTTTGAATGCCTGTCCTGACTTCCCATGATGATGGACTGTAATTCACTGCGATATAAAATTAACCCTTTCCTCCCTTGATTGCTTTTGGTAATGGTGCTTTATCACAACAACAACAAAAACCTGAAGATACCTAAAAAAATATTGTCATATAAGGTGACCCAAAATAATCTGGTGAGGGTACAAAAATTTAATAACTTACAGTAATATAAATAACAATTAGTCACATTGTTAGCATGGATTTATTAATTTAGTCTTGCACACATAGAATCCCCAACTGTATTTAATAGAGTACTTAAATTTTTTCCACATTTATTAAATGTATTGAATGAAGTCTTCATCTGTGTCATCAAAGATAGTATCTTCTTTATAAATACTGTCACTTTTTTGAGTTGCCTCATACAACTGAAGAATATTGTCTAATCATATGCCTATTATATATAGAGGCTCCCAAGACATGACTCCTCATCAAGCTGAGAACTTAAACCAAAGAAGATGAAGAAGACTAGAAGGCATCAGAAACAAGGGCTCTCTGACCATCTCCTGCTCTGTCCTCTGTCACCTCTCTCCTACAGCAAGCTGTAACACTCAGAGAACTCATGGTCTCAGACTCCTTTGTAGGGCCCCACTCCAATAGGAGAGTACGCTGCATGGAGAGGCAAAAAAGATTCCGAGCAGACAGGCCTGGCTGGGTTTCCCACTGATGGTCCTACGCATTAGGCCACCCATACTGTGTCCAATCATACATTTCAAATGGCTGCCCACTCTTCCTAGAACTTGAGTATGAACACAGTTCTCACTGGGTCTTTGAGCCTGTATTTCTGAAGTATCTTGTGCCATAGAAAATGTGTGTGTGTGTGTGTGTGTGTGTTCACATGTGTGCACACAAAGGACAGAGACAACCTTATGTGTTGTCCCTCGGGTGCTATCCACCCTTTTGTCAGACAGCATTTCTCCCAGCCTGGAGCTCACCTACCTTCTCCGTGATGGGATCACAAATGTGTAACATCACACGTAACTTTTTAAATGTAGGTTCTGACGACAGAAGAACTTTATTGACATCCATTTTTCTGCCCCCAGCACCTTTTAGTTTTGAAACAAGGGTCTCTTATCCAAGTTTGGCCTTGAATTTGCTGAATAAGATGAACATGACTTTGTACATTGGACCCTGCAGCTACCTCTCAAGTGCTGGGACTGTAGGTGTACTTAAAAATAATTCTGCCAATATCTTTGTTGTGGGAATCTCTCAGCTGCCCAAGTAGCCAGACTTGCAGTCTCTAATTGTTCAGTGTGCACCACCACCCTGGGCTTCACGTGGTGCTAGAGGTCTAAAGCCAGGGCTTGGTGTGTCCTGGGAAACATCTACTGCTGTATCTCCAGCTCCGCCAAACGCTGATCAAATAAACTCATCGTGCTTTGCCTCTTACTAACCTAGTGTGTGACAGGATATTGGTTGTGACCCTTATGATGGGTGAGGAAAGGGATCTCGCCTTTCCAACACCCACAGTTCAAAAGCTGCACTTGGCTGAAGATGTGCTCAACACCAATTCCCGAACATCGCATCCCAATGCCCAGCCACTCGGGTACTGTATTATACTGCTTACAATCTGCTTTGAAATACTGTACATGGAGGGACTGGAGAGATGGCTCAGCACTTAAGAACACCTGCTGCTGTTGCAAAGGACCTGAGTTCTGATCCCAGGACCCATATGGGATGACTTACAACCAACCACCTGTAACTGTAGCTTTAGGGGATCTGACACCCTCTTCTGGCTACACACACACACACCAGTATTAGTAATAATAATCTTTAAATAATTAGCATAGAGAGCCTGCTGTGAAGGTAATGTTCTAACCATAGCCCCATGAGTGGTTCCTCTCATGGAGCCCACATGAATCCACAAGAGAGGAATAGGTAGCTGGAGCTCAAATCAGATGTATTTAAAGGATGCTACTGTCACAGAATTATATGCCTTCCCAGCAGGGAATCAGTCCACAGCCTTAGAGATTAATAAATAAGAAGGTTCTTTAATAAAAGCTCAAAACTGGTTCTGGCTAATGCATGAAGGGGAGCTGGCCTCACACAGAGCATTTGACCAGCTCATAGGCCTTAGGCTTATACTTCCCACATACAATGTCATCCTCAAACATCCTTCAGGTCCCGCCCCAGCTCACACTTTGAACAATTAAACAGACACGGAAGACTGCCAGTCTGGCCACTTGGGCAGATGAGAGATTTACAAAGCAAAGTATTGGCAGAGTTGTTTTTAAGTACAACAGTGTTGTTCTTTTGAACAGTTGTGGTGCAGAATCTTCTTGCTACAGTTTCTAACCAGCCTAGCCAGCACCTGCCATACCTTCCAGCCATATTGGAGTGGGTGCTCCTTTCTAACCAGCCTGGCCAGCACCTGCCGTCCCTTCCAGCCATATTGGAGTCGGTGCTCCTTTACCTAAGTTCTACTTTGTGTAACTTAGAATTTCCTAAGCAAGCGTATTAGTAAATCCTTTATAGCACTAATTTTATTACTTCAGGCTCCTCCTGCATCATTACCAGACAGCTGTCGCCTTGGCCTGGGGTGAACTCTTAGGCAAGGTGTGCTTGAGAGGCCCCCAAAGGACAAGTAGCTTGTTCAGAAGTTCTCATGATGCCCTCATGCTGGTTTGCTTAAACAAATATGGGTGGCAGAAACCCAGCACCAGCTTCTCATTGTGCTGACCTAACAATGGGCACAGTCCATACAGGGAAGTATGGTCCAACTGTCCCCAAGCACCTCCAAATGCCATCTGAGCACAGGATGGCATTTCAGTGACCTTCAGACACTGTTAGCTGGGAGGACGTACATCACCATTTTCATGGACCAGAAAGAGAGGAAGCGGTGCCAGTTATAATCAGGAGATGCTGTTGAATGGAAATGAATTCCAGTTTTAGAGCTGCTAAAATGTTAGGCTGCAGGGGGTGGGGCTGGAGAGATGGTTCAGTAATAAGTGTACTTGTCACACAGCATGAGTTCCTAAATTCAGTATCCAGTGCACATGGAAATGTGTGTCTATAATTCCAGTGCTGGGGAGGTGGGTACAGGGAGGTGGGAACAGTTGCTTTTGCCAGGCATTTTGTCACAGCCACGGGAAAGCAACTAAGTGTGCCCATAAGCATCACATAGAGTGTATGTACCAGTGATGGAGCCCCTGTGATGAGGGGCAGTGATGGCCTTAGGTCTCAGTCTGTTTACAATGGTCTCTCTCTTCAAGAGATCAGGAGTAGCTGAGCTTTACTTCGTTTGGAAGACTGTATTTGCTCATCCCCTTCCCGTCCACACCCCTTCTCTCCTGTGCCGGGTGCCTCCTCAGAGTTCCCAAGCACCGCTACTATCAGGGTGCATCACACTATCAGGGTGCCACCCTCAAAGAGTTTACTGATCAGTGTAGAGGAACACAATGACTCTTAAGAAACGTGAGACTCAGCTATGACACATTTCTTAGTTTCTAGAAAATATTATGTTAGAAAGTAAAATTATGGAGCCGGAGAGATGGCTCAGTGGTTAAGAACACTAGCTGCTTTTCCAGAGGTCCAGCAACCACAAGGTGGTCCGCAACCATCTATAATAAAATCCAACGTCCTCTTCTTGCATACAGGTGACCATGCAGATAGAGCACTCATGTGCATAAAATACACAAATAAATCTTGTGCACATGCTTTTAATCCCAGTATTCAGGAGGCAGAAGCAGCTGGACTCTTAGTTTGAGGTCAGCCTGGTCCTCAGAGCAAGTTCTCCGACATCCAGGGCTGTACAAAGAAACCCTCTTAAAAATATTTTTAACAAAGAAAAGGAAATAAAAAGAAAAAATACTCTTTGTTAATAATTTTATATTCAGAATAAATAATAAAAATAAAATAATTATTTTTTTCTAGGGACTCCAAGGAATCCTTGGTTTTAGACTTAGCCATGAAATATCAGGAAAACACTGAACAGCATAGATCCAGGACCTGATAAATGCGATTATGTGGAGGGGACTTTCAGACAAGAGGTTACACACTGATCCCAAGAAGCAGTGTTACAGAGGGACATCGGGGCCTGCAGAAGGCGGTGAGGAGATGCTCAGAGGAGCTTGAATCACCTCTCTGCTTGTCCTCAGAACCCAATCTGAGTGGCTGGATGCTGGTGCCCAAGTAGAGCCCGGCCTCCTAGGCGTGGCAGGAGAGGCTGGCCTCTTTACCCAGTACTCTAAAGGCATAAGCCCTGAGCATGGAGTGGGGAGCTCTAAGCACAGGGCTGGAGAGATGGCTCTGGTATAGATGCTTGCCATGTGAGCCCAGCATAGACAGGGGGTCATAGGTTCCAGGCCAGCCTGGGCTACACAGGGAGACTGTGACTTGAAACAGCAACAGTAAACTGAGCAAAAACCTGAGCTCTGTGACACATGCTGCAGTCCCAGCTACTTAGGGGCTGAGGCAGGAGGATTGCTTCCATCTACTAGTTCAGACCAGGCTGGGAAACAGCAAGCAATAAAACCAATCTTAAAAAGAAACTCGAGGCCAGCAAGGAGGCTCAGCAGGTAGAGGAGCTGGCTGGCTGCCAAGCCTGACAACCTGGGTTTAATTCCTGGGATCCACCTGGTAGAAGAAAAGAACCAATCCCACAAGTTGTCCTTTGATCTTAATGCGTGTCCTGGTACAAGTGTGCCAACAAACTCTCTCTCTCTCTCTCTCTCTCTCTCTCTCTCTCTCTCTCTCTC
>LOJH01066358.1:0-10351 GCA_001685095.1 Ellobius talpinus | reverse complement strand
GCTTTCAACTAGATATTAAGCTAAGGTGACACTAGACTAAGTCAAAAATCACTACCAAATGTGATTCAGGGAGATTGAAAAGGAGAAAGGAGAGGGGAGGGAGTGGGAGACCACCAAAGGAAAACAAACAGAACCAAACCCAAATCATGGATTATATACACGTTTAAAAGCTGTTGTCTTATATTACAGCAGGTCGGTGAGATGAGATGTAGTCAACCCTCAATCCAAAGTGTGCCATCTCTGGTTGGGATGAGGAGTGAGGCTGGTGGGGATCCAGGTCTGAGGACATCACCTAAACAAAGGGCCACTCAGAAACTTCGCCCAGTCTTGCCTGGACATCCAGGTATGCTCTGTAGGGCAGGGAGGTCAGGAGGGAGGAGAAAGAGAAATGTCAGGCACACATATGGTTCTTTACAAGGTCTCGACTACGGTTGTCAAGGGACTAGGTTGTGTGTGACTGTGTGTGTGTATGAAAATGGCTGGGCTGATGGCTGACTTCCCAGCTTGGTAACCCAGGGATTAAAGCCATGCCTGGTGCTGGGAAGGGGCCAGACAGACCTGACACAGGGCTGGAAGGTTCTGGAGTTCATGGAGGGAAGTATGAGTCAGCATGGGTTTCAGCTAGTTGGTCAAATCACACATCGATAGGAAATTCCCTTTCTGTTTAAATTTTTGTTTTTGAAGCTTTGTTGGAAAAAAAGAAAAAAACTGCAGTGGCCCACACCTTTAATCCCAGCACTTGGGAGGCAGAAGCAGGAGGATCTCTGTGGGTCTGAAGCCAGCCTGGTCTACAAAGTGAGTTTCAGAACAGCCAGAGTTACACAGAGAACACAGTCTTGAAAAGTCAAAAGACAAAACAAAACAAAAACCCAAAACAACAACAAAACCAACGAACCAAATAAAACTGCCATTGACTGAAAATGTAAATTTGTACTATGAGATTATATAGTAAGGGACCGATGTTTAACTACTTAAAAAAAGTAAAAACTTCAAACAACAAAAACAAAACAAAACCCACAAACCATATAACCAGTTCTGGTTCAAGAAAACCAAAAGAGGCCCAGGATTCAGGTTTTCTAACTGCGTTATCCTGGATAGCCTGTGGGCCCAGGCTCTTGGGTGGATGGTACTCAATGTCAGAGGGTCACTTCTGGAGGAAAACGAGGTTCCTGCCCAGTCTTTCACAGCTGCCCTGCAATTGTATAACTTGACTGGTAGGGGCGGCTTTACACTGTTGCTCTCCTGGCTACGTTATCCTTATATAAAAACTGAAACTTCACATTGGAGGATGGACATAGACCGGGGCCAGCTTCTACCTTCCCTAGGGTAAGCTCATAGCAGCCTTATGAGGAGGGGGAACTGTGGGTGAGGAGTGGACACTGGCAGCCTCAGTGGCTGGCCTCTCAAGGACATGCTGTGCCTAGGCAGTCTTTGAGTCCCTCTTGATTTGAAAGTTGAAGTCATCTTCAGCCCTCAGAGTTCTTGGTGCTGTCAGTCCTCCTTGTTTTCAGGGGAACCTCACTGTCCCCAAGCCCCCAAACCCAGCTTAATTAGTAGTGAGTAGCTCTCTTTAGACTGTTAGTGGCTTCTGGCTCTACCAGTGATGGAGGGCAACGGGATGGGAAAGTTCATACACAGGGTTTATTTTGTTAAGAGAGGCAGTGGAGTTAGTCGAACAGCAACATAGGAGGCATCTAAAAGATTTGTGGAGCTCAACTCAACTGAGTTTCTCAGATGGCCCCCATCTATCCAGTCTCAGTTGCTCTGGGGCTAGGAGCAATTCCCAATACCTCCCAGAGAGGACAAACCCAGAGCTGCCCTGCCCCACCGGCCAGCTCCAAGAGTGAACAGCTAACGGGACATTCCAAGTAGGACCTATTCTTGCTCACTCCCCGTTTCCTTCTGTCCAACCACCTCTGTATTTCCATCAAAGTGATTTCAAAATGTTTAATTAACTTGAGCTCAGTTTAAAAGGTTAAGAAACTGGCAGGGATCCAAATTCACGTTAGGCAGGTGATGCTGTTAATTTAATTTGCTTTTCACGTGGTAATCTTGATAATTACTCCATAGTTAACTGGCAAAAAATGTTTTCTTTTCAGGAAAAGATGGAGTCAGGCCGTTTGGCTGCACAAACCCCACTGGTTGAGCCGGAGAAACCCACAGGGTCAGTTCATAGGACCTTGAGAATGGCCCTGCTCCCATCCCCTGGCCCTGGGACTGGCAGAAGACCAATTGACCCGCCTCCATCTCCCTGGAATGGGCACAATAGGAGATCACCTTCCAGTTTCCCACACTCAAGAAAGAAAAAGAGGGTGGGGAAGATACAAAAATGGAACCAAAAGAACCAAATCAAAATGAGCAAAATGAGAGAGAGAGGGGGGGGGAAGCAGATGAGGGTCATGATTAAAAGCTGGAGGAAGAAATGAGAGACTAAGAGAAAGACTAAGAGACTAGATTTTTTGTCCCCACTTCCTTGGAAAGGGGTTCAGAGAGAGAGAAGAAAGATGTGATGTGATGAGATGGGCATGTGTGTACACGTATGAGCAGGGCACATATGTGTACGGACACGCGGGCAGGGCGGAGACGCATGGCAGAGACGGTAATACCTCAGAGTGAGATGGCAACGGAAGCACCTGTTCAGTGGTATCCATTTGTAAAGGCCGTTGCAATCAAAGGGCCCTAAAATTGCACAATTGTTAAGGTCATCAGTGTGCTATACATGGGAACAGATTGTAATACTCTGGGAAAGGAGATCACCTCTAAGACTAGAGTCTGTGGTTGCCAGCATGAATATGTAATTCTGAGACACTGTGCCATGGGGAATCGGGGTGACACCATTCCCGGCTCCCTCCTTTCCTGCCCTGTGATTCCCCCACCCAAGTTTGTATGCTTTTCAAGGGGAAACCAAGAGCCAGACTCAGAGGGGCCCATGACCCAAACAATGCCCGTAGTGACCATGAACCCCACAGGGCAAAATACCAGGATCTCTGTCCTAAGTCTCAACAGATTCATCTAAGGGAAGAAATGTCAGTGCGGATCAACGGTGATGGCCTGTGATTATTTTAGAAATAACATCACAGTGTGAAAGTCCCAAGACCCAGGTTTTCAAGAACAAACAGGGTGTGTGCTCCTAGCTGCTGAAAATGGAAATGAGTCGTGTTCTGAGGGCTGATGTGACAGGCTCCCAAACTGATGCAGCTCTGGGCTGAATAACAATGTTCTGGATTTGGTACTACAGTTGATCCGAGGGGATTAGACTCATCAAAGTACTGATTCAAGTAATACTGGCTTTGGAGCGGAATTGAACGGGGGCTCAGGAAGCACAGGCCAGGGGCTGGCTGACATGCACAAGTATGTGAATATCTATCTGTGTCTGTGTAAGAAGGTATAAGTCAGAGTTTGTGCGCGTGTGGTGTGCATGTGTGTGTGCGCGTGTGCGTGCGTTCCTCAACGCCAGGAGGCATGGATGAAGTTGCCTTGGTCCCCCATGCTCTCACAGTGGCTTTGGTCTCCCCAGCATAGTCCCCAAGACAGAGAGTTTGCCTTCTTTCTCCCAGATACAGAATCTGATGCGGGACGTAATCTGGGACAGCAGGCACCCTCATCTCAACTCAAAATCAAATTGTCTCCAAAAGAGTGAGGCTGGCTAGGGCAGAGACTGGCCCATTTTCTGTTCCCAAAAATGGAGGGGGGACTGCCAGCAAGTGGGCTCAGGCACATTCATGCTCACACACCAGGAGGGGAAAGAACAATACAATCTGAAAACAGCATGCAAATCTCTTAAGCAAATTTCCATTGCCTGGATTAGTCAGATTACAGAACCACAGAGCATCACAGATATAAAATGCATCTGGCCTTGGGGGGGCTGCAGCTAAAGAACCAAAATGGGAACTTACTTGGAACCTAGAAACTGTAAGAAACATTAGCAAAGGAATGGCCTGGGAGGGAACGTCCCCCTACCATCTTCCAGGCACTATTGCCACCAATGGCCAGCAGGTGGGGTTCTGGCCACCGAGGTGAGGGGAATGGCTCGAAGACTTACCATTTGCCAGAACAACGTGATTTTAGGCTATCAGCTCATTCTCACCACCATCCCCCCCTTTTTGGGGGGAGGGGGAAGTATCCTATTCTTACTTTGTACCCAGGGCCATGGGTTGTATGAGTGCTTCAAGGTGGCAAAGGCCAAAGGTGACGGAATGGTGAGTAGAGCTGGCCATACACCTTAAGGCCAGCGGATGGGTGCTTCAGCTGCCCTGCTGTTGATGGGAGCCACCCTGTCTCTTCTCGGTCCTTAACCCTGGGCTCTCCTCCCCATGGGCTGTGTGGGGTTGGTGAGGAAGGAAGAGGCAGGAAGGCAGCGGGGTAGGTACTTACAGCTATGCCGTGGCCGAAGCCCGAGCCAGGCTGTGGGCTGGCTGCACTTATGTAATTCCCCACTCCGGAGTCCTGGCTGGCAGGGCCGTAGAGATCTGCGACAGGTCCTGGGCTGTTGGCCCCTGGGAAGCCTCCGGGCCGCGCCGGGTTGGAGCCTGCCGGGGAAGCGGGCGCGCCAAAATTCGGTTGAGCACTGTAGCTATTCAGGACTGGTGTGCAGAGAATAGAGCTGGGTATGAGGCCAGAAGCCAGGCATGCACCGATCATTACAAGCCAAACACTCGAGATAAAAAAAAAAACAGCTGAGGCCCAACTTCTAACACTCAACCAAGGCCATGCGAAAACATCAGCAGGGACTCAAGAATACTCAGCCCAGGCTACCACTAAGAAGCTTGGAGCTCCAGAAATAGATAGAGGGAAAACAAAAAACAAAAACAAAAACAAAACAATCATTCAACACAGTATGGCAACCAACCAGAGGTGCTTCACTGCCCACCGAGTTATCACAATAGAAATAGAGATATATATGGAGAGAGAGATATTTTTTTTTCACATCTGAATTGACGCTCATGCAGTCTTCTAGATTTGGGCACGTTGAGACAGCATTCACATCCCATGCAAACTACAAAGGAACTAGTTTTAGACTACACATTGTGTTAATATTGATATTAAAACATTACAGGAAACAAAAGCAATTTTGTGTCCTTGAAAAAAAATCTTTGGGAAAGGGATTTTGGATTCATTTTTTTCGTGTGTGTGTGTGTGTGTGTGTGTGTGTGTGTGTATGTTTCATTTCGTTTTTGTTTTTGGATCCATTAAATGACAAATTTGTATGTGTGTGGGTTTTTTTTAAGACAAAATAAAAAAAATCTCTATTCTGCATCCCTTCTCCTTCCCCCCTCCCCACTGGCTACTCCCTCCCTCCCCACCCCTCCCATTTATACCCTGCATGAAAGTCGGCAGTATTGAAGTGGTCAGAGGATGGCATATGTCATGGAAAGTTCGGGCGTCTTTAACATAACAGGAATGATGGCGGACAAGTCCTCTTTTGGGGTGCAGAGCAGGGGGATGGAGAGAGGGGATGGGGTGGGAATGGTAACCTGAAGGTTGGCTAAGGCTGGGGTGGAGCCAATGGTCCTAGCAGGGTACCCACACACTCACCTCCTGCAGGAAAAAGAAAGGGAGGGAGGGATTTTAAATTTTTTCCTTTGGTTAAAAAAAAAAGACAAAGAAGTATGAATGCAGAGCATACTAACCAAACCAGCTGACAGCAAAACATGTCTGATCGCATACATTATCTCAGGTAGAAACTCCAGACTGGGAAAAAAAATCAAGCCGAGAATGCACCTTGGCTACAGAGGGACCGGCATCCACAGAGACTGAGCACTGTGTCTGGGGGAGGGGTGGCCAAAGGTGACACGACCTTAAGCTTCATCTTTACCTGTCCCTAACCCATCAATCACACCTTCCTAGTGAGGGCCCCAGCCTGTCAAACAGGCGAATTCTGCTTCTGCTTTACAGCCTCTTAGTAGACTCAACTTTAGTTTCTGTTTTAAAAAAAATCTCCACCATAGGCCTTGGGTGGTGACACACGCCTTTAATCTCAACACTTGGGAGGTAGAGGCAGGTGGACCTCTGTGAGTTCCAGGCTAGCCTGGTCTACACAGCAAGTTCTAGGCCAGCAAAGGTTACATATTGAGATTCTGTCTTAAAAAACAATACCCCTACAAAAAAACCAAAACAAAATCCCAAACAATTTCTATTGTAAAAGTAAGCTCTTATTGGCTTTGAAACCTCCAGTGAGTGGGGGGCTGGCAGCTGCTAGTCCGTAGCTCGCATGTTTTGAAGATAGCAAGACTGAGTGATGGACACTCGCTTGTCTTCAGCTTTAGAAGACTCACTTCCCCTTCCTAGCTACTGCGGCGTCTCTCCCCTGCCCTGTAACAGCTGCCTTCCATGGCAAAGAGAATATCTGAAGAGTGGAGACCCTCTGGCCTGGGTACCTGTAGTTGGATGACCTCACTTCTCCCGTGGCTTTGAAGAACGTGTAAGTGGATTGATTTTTTTTTCTCCCATGCACTTGTCATAGGAGTGAGAAGAGATTCAAGACACTGCAGTTGAGAAGGGGACACAAGATCCAAGGTGGACAAAGCCAAGCTTGGCCTGGCTTCCGCCTCAGCAGAGGAAAGGGGCGCTGCTGCCTCTGGATGCCCTCAGGCAGAAGAGTCCCTTTGAAATTAATAATCAGGACAACCGAGCAAGCGAGTTAAGGGGGGAAGGGGCAGAGCAAAGAGGCTTAAAGCAAGTGAATAGCTTATTTGGAAATGTACTGGCAGACAACCAACCGGGACAACAGGGTTTCTGAATAAAGAAGACTAAATTTGCAGATATCATTTGGTCCTTTTTGCTCCTGGAGGCAACTACCCAGCTGAGGTATCCAAAAGGCGGCACTATGTGAGTGGAGCATACCCTTTCCACCCGAGCTCAGCAAATGTAAAGAGCTGGACACAGGGCTCTTGGTGTACCCAGGTGCCAACTCCCTCTGTCTACAGAGGAAGGAACTGGCTTGCTTTGACTTAAGGGGAGAGGTTGAGGTGGGGTTGAGAGAGTTCGCAAGTGGAAGATGAAGGGAGATTTTTCAGCTTCTTTCTCCTCTGGGAGGATGTTTCCAGGAACTAGACAGGGGATGGAGAGAAAGCAAGGAAGCTGTCTGGAGAACAAACCCAGCCAGAGAAAGACAAGAGGCAGCATGCCCACGGAGGAATGCTGTCCAGAGAGACCTCTGTGCAAGGCTTGGAAAGCAGGGGGACTGCTGGTGTTCTCCCAACCCTTGGCAACTTTTCTGGTCCCATGAGCACCTGCAAGCCTGGTGCCTGAGACAGTCTGGAGAGAATCTCACAGCAAGCTCACCGTAGGCCCACGGCACCCCTTCCTACCCAGCCGTTTTTTTATCAAATGATACCAACAGCACTCTGGAAAGAAAGGCACTGTTCTAGAATGCGGCTTCCCGCCACTCCCAGTTCCATTATTAGGCACCTGCTCAACTCAAGCCCAGCGAAGGGTAGATGACTTGGCTGGCAGGTCCTCACCAGAGGGTAGAGTGGGCAGGCGAGAAGCACCTAGTTCTGGGCTGGTCCACTTCTCCAGGGACAGTAGAACCTAGGCCCTTATGGGGTTGGCCATGAAGGAGAGCTGTCTCTTCATACTGCACAGTCAACAACTGTGTCTCCTGTGGCAGAAGAACCACATTCCAGATGCCATGCTAAGGTCCCCAGGCAAGCAACCTAGGCATATTTGGGAACACTTCAGGAAGGGATAGGGACAGACACTTGGAAGCTAGGACAGAGGAGTTTTCTTGTTTTCTGGAAGTCACCACAGTTCCACAAATTGTGTACTAGCTGGCTGCTGTGGTAACAGGGACCCTCCCTTCCTCCAAGCTGTGAGAGGCACAGGAGCAGGCAAGAAGCTAAACCACCGTGTGCTGCTTCCTGTGAAATGAAGGGCTCCCTTCCCTAGGCACCAGAACTCATTCGAAGGGGTCAGGTGTGGTTCCCCCACCCCAGAATCAGGTTAGGAAGAAGAGGGGTGACATCATTTTTCATAAAGAAGGGCATCCTGACTTTGTGTGGCTAGTCCAGCCATGTCTCTGTGCGTGTGTGTGTGTGTGTGCATGCATGTGTGTAATATGCAGAAACATCATAGCATGCCTGCAGCAGAAGCTGAGGCTGTTGCATGGCCTGGGAGACATCCTGTGCGAGGCTGACGGTTTGGGGGCTCACTGTGGTAAGCAGGCTCACTTCCCAATCAGCAATTCTGGGCAATGACCACAGCCCTGACTTAATTCTAGGTTGGTTCTTCCTTCTGAACATGATCCCCAGCATCCTCTAGGCTTTTCCAGTCCAGGCAGCACCCTCAGGAGGCAGACATAATGGACAGAGAGGGGACACTGGACTTGGAGTCAGAAGACCCAAGTTTGACCCTGGCCCTTCCCCGACACCTGTGTGCCCTGGTCCAGCCTGTGTCCTCATTTGTAACACACGAGTAGTGTGTCCCTTATTCAGCCTGAGTCACCAGGCTGCCGTGAGAATGAAAAGGAGAAAAGGCTTCGTGACTTATCAGGTGTATGCAGAGCCCAATACAAGTACTGTATGCAGGGAGCAAAATCCAATAGAATTGCCACACAAACCTGAAGGTGATTTACGAAAGGGTCTAATCCATCTATTTGGTGCATTTAATCACCCTGGACATGAAGAAAGGACTCTTGGGGGAGGGGCAACGTGAAAAGCTGGGACACCTGCCATGCCTCAGGATAGCAAAGTAAGAGGGAGAGTTGGAGGCATTTTATGTTAAATGAAAAAGCTTCCTTATTCTCAAGAAACATGTGGATGGCTGACTCAATGAAGCCCTCTTATCTCATCTCAGGGATGGGAGCAGAAATGGAGCAGCAGCCTAGACTAGGGATGCAGACCCTTCCCTGGGATGTTAGGCCAGCCCTTTCCGGGCAGTTTTCCCCACACTTCTAAGTGAGCCAGGGGGCTGCCATCTGTATGTGGCTTGGCTTACCTGTGGTCAGGAAGGGCTGAGCCAGGTGTGGGATTAATCCCTGGGAGTAGGGAAGTGAAGTGAATCACAATAGCCTTCCTCTAGGTCCTGGACATCCGGGTCTTTCTATGCTGTCTAACACGGAAGTGCTGCACTAAACCAGCCAACCTCTGAAGGTTGCCTCCCCATCCAGCCCTCTAGGGTCTGAGATCAAAATTAGAGAGCCCAAAGGCTGGAAGTAGCTCCCTCCTCTCTAACAGTTTGGCAAGTCCAGGCCAAACATTTTGTTAGATGTTGAGAAAGTACCTTGGCCTGTTTAGATCTGAGAACCATCTTTGTCCTTGAGGCACACTGGTCACCTAAATCAAGGAAGAAACCAGTCCAGCTTTCCCAGCATCTCCAGTCGTGCCCACTTACTGCTACCCTGCTACAGGCTCATCCTGAAGGTCACATGCCTGCCTGCCCCAGCCAGAGATCTTCCTGCTTTATATGAGCAGTATGCATTTTTCTGTACTGCAAATATGCTGAAGGATTATGAAATCCAGGGCCAGGACTATAGACTTAAAGATGGCCTCAGCAGTGATGAAAAGCTATGTAAGAATCAGTCAGTGGTCAGGACATCCCCGTTAGGACCAGCAGGGTAGGAGATGTTTCGCTAGTGCACACTAACGGGCGAAGATAGGTGAAAGCTAAGGAGACAAGTGGGGCCAGGCTGGGAAGGCCGCTCACTCAAAGCAGCTTTTCAGATGGGCTCCATCACCCTTCTGTAATAGATGGGCAAATCCAGGGTCTTAGGACTGAATCCCATTCCAACTAGAAAGTACATGTGATTTCAGTCACGACACGGCCGAAGTACCCCTCCTTGAATCACAGTTTGGTGCTGCAGACATCTCTCTTATTAGCCAGGGAGCTTCCCAAGGTTGGATGGTGCCTAACATGACACAGGGGACTCCATCTCTGCTGAGGACTAGGGCACTTTCCACTGCGTCATAAAACAAAGAGCCAGCCATGTAGCAAAAACCAGAAATGGGGGGAAAACCAGTGTTGGGAGTCACTAAATGGGAACAGGCACAGACCAAGCCTGAGCCCTTACTGGGCCTTCTGACCCCTTCAAAAGTACCTGGACACAGTGGGGTCCCCAGAGGACTATCTCAGTCTTCAAAGGCCATCCCACTCTGCTGGCCCAGTGGGGAGCTGGGACACCTTCTGGTTGATTAGCATCCACAGCCCAATAGCATCTAATGGCATCTTAGTGCCAGGGGATATGGCAGCTGGGTGCGGGTGGTGGGTTAGGGGGGTGCCCAGGGCACAGCCCCTCGAGGACCTGTACAAAAGGCTTTCCACTTGAGCAGTCCTGTCTTTAATGATTGTGAAGGCACAGGAGTTTTTTTTAAATATTTATTTATTTATTATGTATACAATATTCTGTCTGTGT
>LOJH01066357.1:0-10351 GCA_001685095.1 Ellobius talpinus | reverse complement strand
GAGGAGGTGGAAAATTTTTTAATAACAATAAAAAAGTGCCTGAAATTAAAAAAAGAAAAAAAAGAAAAAAAAATTATAATGATTATTAATAAAATCAGACTTTCAGACGTAAAAAAAAAGAACATATTACTTAAAAAAGATAACCAGATAAATTTGAGATAGATAATTGATTTCTAAAACAAAGACAACATCTAACACCATTTAAGTATACCATTGAAAAATAATTTTATGAACTAGAAATGAAGGTAAAATATGGCACACATAAATAAAAATTCAAAAGACTGAAGTCATAGTCATTGTAATTCATAAAATATGGCTAAATAAATATAAATTATTAAATATTTAATATTACAAAAACTGAAAATCAGACTATTTCTTTATTGTGGTAAGGCAGAGAAAGGCAATTGTATTATTATTAATGAGAGTTATAGAATAATTAGCATTTCTTTGTTGTTTGTTCTAGGCAACAGCTATTTACACCCCAGAATAAGTAACTCCCAGTCCATTCAGGTTGCTGTAAGGAAGCACCACTTCTCAGGCAGCATAAAACAAAAGAAACTGACTCCGTTCTAGTTTGAGAATACTGTGTTGTCAGCAAAGATACATTTTCAGCAAAGAGAAGGCATCTTCCATTTTAAAGTGATCTTTTTTCTCCTATGACACATACAAGTATATTTTTCCTCAATGTCCATTATGTTTTTATTTTCTATATAACTAAATATGAAAATAGTACTTGCTATAATTTCATATATAACTTGCTATAATTTCATAGTTTGTATTCTAGTGCTTATGTTCTATATAGTATGTTTTAATCTGTAAAATATTTCAAGTCCCATAGATATTTAAAATCATATGTGAAATGCCACTTTTCCCTACTTTTAATTAGCTATTTTTTGAATTTCTTCTTGTCAAGCCTTAGCCTACCACTCAGCCTTGAAAAATCCCACAGGAATTTAGTATATATTCTAATTTTAACTAGTTTCTTTAGTAGCTGGATCACTTTTCTATGCCTTGCCATGTTGCTGATTACAAAGCAGCCTTGTGATTATTTAGTTAATAAAATTTCTATACAGCCAGCTAAAAATTGAAGACTTGGCAAGTTACTGTAGCATAAGAAGTGTCACACTTCTGCATTAGGCCCAATGTTTCTTCAAAACATTGTAAACATAGAATTACCCAGCTTCATGCATTATGGATTTTTCTTGCCTTTAACATTCATAATCGTGCATTGCCATGTTTCTCATCGGGCTAGGGAGTGCTGACTCTACAACGCCTATGCAGTGTATTCATGTGACATGTGTAGTTGAATTAAGGGTGAAATGCTAGAGCTAGGCAATTGTGCTTATGTATTTTACAATTAATTTAGTGTAACAATGCTAATTTAAGCCTGCATTGATATTCCACTTCAAGCATGCTGGAAATGTAATTGCAGTGTACACAGGACAAATAATAAGAAAGGCTTACCCGATTTATTATTCTAGAAAAGAATTAGTGTGATGGCCAATTAAAGGATACATTTAAATGTAGTTATTATATTGTTTCTCGTGCAGAACCAACTCTGGGAAGGTTAAAGGTGTTATTAAAATCATTAATTTGATTCCTTCTATAGATGACATAAAATTATAATAAAATATAATATATGGGCATGGGAGAACATTTTAACGAAGCCTTGAAATAACTGGGGGTTATACCAATTACATGGTACTAATAAGATGGGAAAACTAATAGCACATTTTCTTTTTTGTATTCTCAAAGTAATATGATGCCTTTGATAAAATTGATTCTATATTAAATCAATGCACTGAATAGACACACAATTCTTTGTTAATGTCTCTTTTCAACGGTTCCATTTTTTGCTTGTCCTACTATATATCACTGTGCTCATTGCAAATATATGGGGCAAGTTTGGTTGTATAGTGGAAAGCACAGCTGCCTTCCAAATGCAACAAGTAAATAATTTTCATAAAATCAAATATTAACACTTCTATCTTATTTCTCTAGAAATATTAAATCAACAAAGTTGAAGTGGAGGAGGTCAAAATTATCGTGATATAAATGAGAATGAAACATTGCACTTTTTTTCCAGAACATTATTTTTCAAATGATTTTAGTCAAGGTAGAATTATTACATCTTCCTCCCCTTTCTATCCTGCAGTCCCTACCCTAGTCCACCTTTCAAACACCTTCCATGCAACTCGACATTAAGTTGGTAACCTGTTTTTTTATATCTGTTACATACACATATATGTATGTGGATGCATACTCACACACATCCACAAAGATACACACACACAACATACTTAGTCTATTTTTGTTATTTGTGTGTATATAGATTTCAGAACTGAACACTTCATCGAACAAAAAAACAATAAGTGAGCTAATACTTGGAAAAGACACATTCTCTTTCTCCTAGCAGTCAGTATTTGGCCATTGTTCTTTGTCTAGGAATGGAAAACTAAAAGATTCCCCTTCCATCTAACAAATTTGATTTTTTCATCTTTCCTATTTTGTTATTCATCTAAGAGGAACATATTGTTTGCATTTGATTTCTTACAGAGGAACAACAACAGCAACCCCTTTCTTTGTGTGTCCTCAATAATGTTCCTTCAAATATTTTCTAAACACTAATTAGCATTTTAATTAAAAATACTATAAAATTTGCTTTTGTTGCTAATTGTATGATGATCCAAAGACACAAGTTTTTTTTTTCCTCTGATAGCAGAATTTCTTAGGGTTTCTTTAAATTTCTTAGGGTCTCAAATAGCATAATTTCTTAGAATGTGTGTGTATGTATGTGTTTGTTTTTAAACTTATTGGATTTTTGAAACATTTCAAGATCTGCTTAAAGAATTTTTAATTTAAAGAAAGTGCTGTCACCCAGTAACACTTCTAAGAATGTTAAAATGTTTACATAAAAGATTTTTTAATTGTTTATAAAACCTTTCTTAAAAATAAATTTTAGTTCTCAAGTTGCTAGCCATCATGTACAGAAAAATGGTTAAGGGTTATACCATATAGTTTTTAAATATTTCAGAATATGCTCATGGGTTTATCAATAAGATTTATTTGAACTATATTCTCATCCCTTTACCTATCCTTGAGAAATAGTTTATAAGAAGGTACATACATATATTGATACACTGTGTTCTTAACTTTAAAAATAACACATTTCTATTGATCCTTGAAGCAAGATGAGTATTGAAAAAAGATACATTTTGTACTTTGTTGTAAATAGTAAGGTAATGCTTCTACTTTTATATAAACTTCATTGCCAAACAAGAAGTGCTAGGCCATGGGGATCAATAAATGTGTAAGAAAGAACCTCAACTTGAATGCAAGGATGCCATATTAGTTGCATTTCTAATGCTGTGATAATTCAATGACATTAATTTTGTTAGATGTATTGCTGTTGTTGTTTGGGGACAACATTATTCCAGTGCAAATATTATATAGTTTATTGACTAGCTTTCCTGAATAAAGTATCCTATTCTAAAATTTGTGCTTTAAAAGCCATCATATTTTAATTAAATCCTGTCATTATTTACTGTTTAAGCTTTCCATAAAATGTCTTCCCCTTGCATGCCATAAAGTGGGAAATCCTCTGCTTGGTTTCTTTCCATGGTTAAAATAAATTTTGAGTTAGAAAACAGAATGAAAGATAACACATTGGAATGCCATCAATGTGGGCCTCCTTCTTTTGTGATAAGTTGAACTTGTACATGGAACAGTAGCAAGTAAAGAAACTAGGTCTTGTTTTTAGAGGAGGATACAAACATGTCTCTTTGAAAAATGAAATGTCATTGTCATCAAGAGAGCTCCTGTACAACCTGCTTGGACCTTCTATTATCAATTTTCTTATAATTTTAATAGCTATTCACGCTTTGTCCATTCCAAAGCCTGATTTTTCCTATCTTCAACAATATGCCTATATTTATTATTTTAAACATAGTATTTGTATTGTATCCTACATACCATAATTTTGCATCAGTAATAACCCAACCTCAGAATGCCATTCTCTAGTGCTTTATGTAGACTGCCTTCTCATAAATCCAGAGTGGAGTTTTGAGTTTTCTACTCCTCTGTATTGAATATTATCTGTAGAAATCTGTGGTCGTTTCAGTTCCAAAAGAGTTCTTTCAAAGAAGATTCCTTGTTCACATTTACATGTGTCTGAAAACACCAGCTCTGAAGAAGACTGGGAATTCATAGTCCAAACACAAGTAGTTACTTGCTTCAAGATGAGTGGGTGTCACAAAATTCTTTGTCCTCATCTTTCCCTTATGACGTCATTAGATCATCTGGCACGTTCAAAAGTTTCCTTGAGATATTTAGCTGGTGGCTGAGGTTTACTTGTACCCCTCCCAGCACAATTCATCTCAATATGTCATACTAGAAAGGTTCTGGTTTCCCTCAGCTTTCTAAAATTCAATTTCTCACCCTTCAAGGGCATCAGGAATTACCTCCTGTTCCTGACATGTGGCCTATTAAAACCATGGCAATGAGCCAATAAAACACTGGCAGTAAACACAGGACAAATTCCAACATCAGTTTTTCCTCAGTTTGAGGGTTAATACCCTGGTTTTCTTTCTTTTTAAAACTGTTTTTGCTAAATTTTCATAATTTTGTCAGTGATGTTGTGATTATTAATGTCATTTAAGAGATATTTTAACTAGTGTTTTGACAGATACTGTATAATTTTCTCTGAAAATTTAAAAATAGCTATGAGGTTTTATATCTTGCTTTAAATGCATAATACTCATCTGAAGAGTAATACAGAAATTAACCTCAAGAGATAAATGAAATGAATTTTCTGCTGTTGAGTATTTATCACCCTTTGAAAGATAATGGCTAGACAGTTTAAAATAAGAATTTGAAAAATAATATACATAACAATGTTTTAGAAATAAAAGTGTCCAAAAGTTAGAACTCTAAAAAATCGTACAAATATATTAAAAACCTTATCACTAAAGCACATTACAAACTCTGAAATGTTCCTGAGTTTAAACAGTGTTTCTTATTTTAACATTTAGAATATTTATATTGGATTTAAATATTAGAAAAATGACATATGAAGTATCTGGACCCACCCTTCTATTTTATATTACAAACATTTGTATTATACAGATTTCTTCCTTCATTTCTTCTTTTTCCCTCCCTCATTTCTTCCTCCCTCCCTCCCTCCCTTCCTCCCTCCTCCCCTCCCTTCTTTCTTCTTCCCTTCTTTCCTTTCTTCTTTCCTTTCTCTCTTCTTTTCTTTTTTTTGGTTTTTCAAGACAGAATTTCTCTGTGTATCCCTGGTTGTTGTGGAACATTGTTGTAAACCAGGTTGACCTCCACCTTAGAGACCCACCTGCCTATGCTGGCACACTAAAGGGGTGTGCTATCATACTGACAGATGTGACGTTTTTCAAACATATTCACAACACAGATTAGGTGGCTTGTTTGGACATTTTCATGCATGTGTTTTGTATACTTTGAATAAAATCACCAATCTACCATTATCTCTTGTCCCTCTTCCTCTTCTGGCCATGTTCCTCTTTCCAAGTAAATTCTTATCTAGATTCAGGAACTTAGATTTTTCTTGTAGCAGCCAAAAGCAACCTAAAGGAGGAGATATTTATCATGGAAATAAAATTTTACATAACAAATTATCATGGAGAGGAAGACACAATGATAGGAGCATTGGGCAGCAGTCAGGGATGTTATTTCTTTACCAGTCAAAGAAAGTAGTGGATTACAATTACTCAACAAGTTTCCTTCTTTTTATTAGGTCTGAAAATCCCACTTCCGTTGAATTTAGAGTGACTCTTCCCACTTCTACTCAAAGTATATACTCCCTCAGAAACATGTCCAGAGAGTTCTCTTCAAGAAAATCCTAGATTCTCTCAATTTAAAAAACTATATAGGCCATCACCATATGCAACTGAGATATATGTGCACTTTGTTTGTTAGTTAATACAAAATAACGAAGAAATTAAGTGGTATAGGATGCCAACCATTGGATGACAGGATAAAGAACGAGTGCTACATGTATGTGGTCGAATAGTGCTGGACCTTAAAGGAGACTGAAAGGATCTTATTTGAGAAAACATAGATGGAAGTAGCAATCTAATGTTAAGCAAAACAAGCAGGTAATTCTGAGTTATGTTTGAATATTTCATGCTGCGTTAGCTCAAGCAACTGCTCAAGGAGTCCATAAGGACTGTTATTCTTAGATATGAAAAAAAATCTGTATCTAGCAGTTATGGGTTACAATTGCATAACAACTATGTACGCTAAACTTTTTCTTTTTCCATGACTATTCTTTGATCTTGCCAATATTGACAGTGAGTAGAGACTCTAACACAGGACTTGTAGAGTGTCACTCTGAAGCCACAGCCACTGCTTCTTCAAAGTCAGAGTGGAAAAAGGGAAGAGCATACTTCTGACATAGAAGCTATACTGGAGCTTGTAAACTCCCATCAGAAACTGCTTAAGATATTTTTTTAAACTTATACCCAATATACCACATGGTTTTTTGTTAAATTATAGAAGCAAAGTTTTATATTATAGATTCAAATGGGATTGACTGGATAAATATATCACTTTGTTGCATAAAAGTAATGAAATAAGAGTTTTTTAGAACATTAGAGTTTTGATATTTAAATATTCTCAATAAATAAAATGTACTAGCAACTCCTGTTCTACTGAGATCTCAGTTGTTTGAAGTGATTTAATAAAAACTATTGTTCTAAATACTTCCAGTATTTTAAATAATTTATAACAATACAATGTGTACTTATGCACTAGTACAAAAAAGATATTAATAGATCCCTACAAAAATATGCTTTAATAATAAAATGTGTAATTTCCTATTTTTCTCTTCCACTGACAATGGTTTCATTTCATTATTGCAAAAATTAGCCCCTTATTACTTAGTCTTCTGTCTTAGCCTAAAATCTCCATAGTTAGATATGAATGAGAACCCAAGGTGAAAACTTTTATATTAACATTATGATAATGCAAAAAGGAAAGAAAGTTAGAAAACTGTTTTAGAAAATAAATAGCATTAATAAATTAAATATATATTCATTAAATATTTAAATCACATTAGGGGAAGTAGATTATAAGAAAATCTGATGGGGCAATAATTATCTTTATATTTACTCCCCTAAATTGGTAATATATACTCATCATATGACATAAAGATAATATATTGTTGTGGGTAGGTATTAGTTAAATATTAGTATATTTTATCACTTTTGTTCTCTATCAGTTACTATAGTATCTCTGTGCTTTTCTGTATTTCTCTCTTTTGGATTTATATAGGTCATATAAAATATAAACTAAGTAGGGAACTCAGATTATGCTAAAACACACATTTATCTCTTTATTAACTATGTGACTTTTTAAATATTGCATACTTAATAGTTTTATTGCCATATCTCAAATTAAAAACAAGGGAATTTTCTGTTAAAAGTTTGCAAGGAAAACTCATATTGATCAGCACTAAGCAGTAAAAATTTATTGCACTGTTGTCGGTTGCCTTATTTCAGATCAATATAAATCTCACCCAAAGCTTCTTAAATGCAATAACAATCCGACAAGACCTTTTTGTCACTGATTAGAGAGTTAAAGCCATGAAAGAGCCCCCAAGGAAAATTGTCTTTCTAGTTGATTCGCTAGCTGTAGCCTGTTTCTAAAGTATCCTATGCATGTAAAACATCTTTATTGATACGTGAATGTCTCCCAAATCCTTTAAATATGTTGTGTGCTGAATAATGCCAATGAGCTTAACAACATGATAACTTAAATGAAAACTCATTATTTGCATCAAAACTCCACCAGTTGAAGTATATTGCATTGGCAAGGGGGATTATGATAGAGAAGTGCAACCTAAGTCATAAGACAGGCTTATGCTGGTCCAGCATCTAGGTTTCAAATTAATAACAATACAATGTGATATTTTTAATATCTGCAAGACTAGTTTAATGCAGTATTTATGTTTCCTAAATAGGATAAGGTTATAATTGAATGTAGTAAAAATTTATAATTCATTCCCAAAAGCAACCATTTAAAATAGAAGACTCTAATTTGGAGCTAGGTCATTCTCAGGAACCTTAGACAATAAGCTTTATATGAATTCTAACATTAGAATTTATTCCTTTGTGCAGGATTCTCACATCATTTTGCAAAAGGGGCTCATTCCATTGAAGCTTCTTATCTAACTACATGTTTCCTGTGGTATTTTCTATTATTTGGGTAGAGAAAGCATGTAAATTTTTAAAAATATGTTTGTATATTTAAGTATATAAAATATATCAGTTTAACCTGCCATTTGTAAAAGGAAGTCAGAATTTGATTTGGAGAGCGTAACTACTACTGGAAAAAATTATTTTATCATCCAATTCACTAGTCAAATAAATGGGTATATGTTTTACATGCCCATTTGGCTTCCATTTATTTTATATAGATTATTAATTTTTCAGTCTGAACTAATGCCCTTTGTTTTCCATGTCAATGTATTTATAATTATTGTAATTCATATTAATTACAATTAATCTGTTTTAATTATACAGTAGTATTTAATCACAGTAACATCAATGAAAATATATTTAATATACTCACTTATAATTTTCCAAAAATATAAAATGTAACTATATGATAAACTCAGAACATTCCTGACACTCATAAAAATATATTAATATATAAACCATATATGTATATATATTGACTATGCATATATTTACATGCACATGACATAACTATCTGAAATATTGATGTATTATGAATGACTGACGCATAAGACAATATACTCTATATATTCTCATTATTAAAATTAATATTTAATTGGTTACTTAATATATGCTTCTACTACCTCTGATATTCCAGAAATTTAATTGTGAAGGAAAAGTATGAGAATCTAATTTTGCAAAGAATTTTAATAACTTTTATTTTAATTACATTTTTAATTGAAAATAGATTCTCTCATACAATTTGTCCATAATACAGCATCCTCCTCCAATGCTTTGAGTTCCCCTCCTCCCCTTCCCCTCTCACCCAGATCCACTCACACTTTGGTTCTTCTTCAGAAAGTACCTTGCCTCCAAGAGACAACAACCACATATGACAAAAGAGGATACAATTAAACAAGCCCAAATCCCTCGCACCAAAACTGAACAAGGCAACCCAATAGGAGGAAAAGAGTCTCAAGAGCAGGCAAAAGAGTCCTAGGTAGACCTGTTCCCACTGTTAGGGGTCTCACAAAAACACCCAGCTACCATATACTCAGAGCACAGGAACAGACCCATGCAAGCCCTGTGCTTTCCTCTTCAGTCTCTGTGAGTCCTTGTGAGGCCTGCTAAGTTGATTTGGTGGGCCATGTTCTTCTGCTTTCCTCTTTCCCCTTTAATGCCTACAATCTTTCCTTCCCCTCTTCTGCTGGGTTCCTGAGCTCTGAGGGGAAGAATCAAATGGAGAACTCCAATTTATATCCTTTCTCTGAATAATGTCTTGCTGTGAGTCTTTGCACTCCCTCCCTAATACCAAGGCTTAGTTCCAAGGAGAAAGATTCAAGATAGTATTTTAATTATTATTAATTGAGATATGAGAAAATACAGTGAGGAAGAGTGAGATCATTTAGATGTTTAAATAGATAAAAGAGAAGCTAGCTCTGTTTATTAGTATGATGGCATCTAAAAGTGATTGTTGGTATCAAGCTCCACATTTGGAGTTTAGTTATTGACATAACAATGTGCCTGCCATTATAACAATATTTTTGATGTTATTTTTATGTAAAGACTTGATGAATATTAAAAGCCCATATAAAAGTGAATATTATAGGAATGCATTTTTGAGAAGAAATTTTATATAACAAATGAATCTTTAACTATGTCTCTAAATACACAGGATTACTAACATTTGATGCCAGGTTCTTTGTCATTAGATGTAGAAATCATGACATGAAATTTTGAGGGATATTCAGGCTTAGATTCCCTAAGCTTCAGTTTCCAGATGGATGATTCATTTCTGAATTCGAGTCTTTTATCTCTGAAGGCAAGAAAATATTTCTCCTGGTTATATTTATGTTTCTGTTCCTTCACTGAGACTCGTCTATACCTTTGGCTCAAGCCTTAATCCTTAAGCTTTTTGCATGGAGCTTCAACAACTGCTCTCTAAGACGTGAAATGCATTTAAGGGTGTAATCAAGTAACTTTGGGAGCCTATGAAGTGGGGCTTAGGTTGCAACATTTATAAGAACACAGCTGGTCTGGTTGTTTGTGTCTTGTCTCTGGCTGTGGAGAGAAGGTGACACACATTGTGATGGAGGAGGGTCATTTGTCTATGTGTTACTTTCATTGGTTAATAAAGA
>LOJH01066355.1:0-10351 GCA_001685095.1 Ellobius talpinus | reverse complement strand
AGGAGGTTTGCCAAGTTGAAGAAAGGTGAGAAAAGGGGAGAAACAAGAATGAGCCAGCCATATCAGGGAAGCAAGAGTTAACCTGATTCAATTAGGAGTGATTGGGGCTGGTGGAGAGCTCTCACCAAGCACAATGAATATTGGCTTGGCATTCCATTGCTGGGCAACTAGTAGGCTGTGTGATAATTAATAAAGAAAATGATTCATGAAAAGCAGGTTATGGGTGCCGCAGCTCTTTAATTCTGCACAGGTGGAAATCCTAACGAAATGAGCCTGTAAGTCACTCCAACTTGAACATGTGTTTGATAGTGTCTCATTCTGACAAGGGCTGTGTTCTGAGGCAACCAAACTCGGGTATTAAAAGGATTTCTTCCTGCCTGTTGTCTTTTTGCTTGCTTGTTTGTTTTAATACAAATTCAATTTAAACTTTTTGTAAGTATGCACTTAATTTCACCAAATATAAATGGGGACATAAAATGCCATTTATTAATTTTTTCCTTTATATGCGGAGATGCTAATCCTGTAATTAATCAAGTATATTTTTGAAATGTTCAGCTGGGAGTTGGTGGGGGGCATCTTCTGAGGAAATTAATGCAAGCGGTGCTGGATTGCATGAAGAAAGGAAGGAATCAGCATATTTTCTTTCGATAGAAGTTGCAGAGGCGTTCGAGGGGGATCAAAGCGGTAGCAAACCATTTTCCTAGAGCGAGTGAAGTACAACGTGGATTTTGAATCCACAGAGTAGAACTGACAATGCCTCTTTCATGGCCTCAAGTGCTGCCCTGTGAATTTCCCTATTCATAATTTCAGCCCCACGTGTCCCATCAAACCACATTATCAGACATTTATTAACTCCAGCACTGTGCCAGCATTCTAGGGAAGAACCAATGTGTTGATGGAGTCTTGCCTCTTAAGAATTGGTATACTCACTCCCCCCCACCAAGTTGACAGCACCCCTCCAAATCAAGGTCCTGCCTTTTATGGCCCTGTCTCTGCTTACTGCCTAGTGAAAGCACAAGGAACAAATGGACCTAAGGTACAAATGTCTCAATTTCCTAGAAAACTCTGATAAAACAAAGCAAATGGCATTGGGGCTGAGACTTGCAAGAGAAACTAAAGGACATTTAAAACAGAAAAAAATAGATGGAGACAGAGGTGGGGAGTGGCAAGTTTGAAGTTATTAAATTTTTAATGAGCTGAATCTGAGAGTGAACTCAGACTGTCTTTAAGATTTCAGTACAAGCTGGAATTCAATCAAAAAATAAACCAGATATTTCAGTCAGGAAAAGAAATTAGGGTAGGAAAGTGAGTATTTATGTCTTCCTACTGCTGGTTAATAAAAAGATCCTAGGCTGCCCTTCCATGACCAAACTTGGAATCAATAGCAAACTAAACCACCAACCAAACTGTGGTATCTGGGGGTCCTGGAGTTCTGCCAGGGTCAAGAAGCCATTGCAGTAGGAGGATAATGTTGGACAACAAAATAGAGCAACACAAACACCCACCCATGTGTGTCTTCCCCAAGAAGAGCAGAGACACTGGTTCCTCTCCATAAGTTCCGCCCAAACATTATATACACCAGTGGAGCTCAACTTAAACCAAGGGCCTCATCTAGAAACAATTCTGAGAAATGCAGGTTTAATCTAGCTTTCAACCTTTTAACTTCTCCTGGTTGGAAGGCAAAAAGATAGAGGTGTGGTTGATTCAAGCCACAATACCAGGAAAGCTACTGCAATCTTAGAGTGGATGGGGAAAGTGATGCTTTAAGACATCTTACTTGGCAGTCATGTGTAGGAAAAATTGAAGTCATTAGTAAGAAAACCAAAATAAGTTTCCAAAAATGAGATTTAATTCATATGATGAACAAAGTATGAATCAGATATGGAAGATATTATATTGTCACTATTGTGTGTTTGTATGTGTCACACACATCCACACAGAGAGGTTGCGAGTGTGTGTGTGAATACCTGTGTATTTTAAGAAAATTGTCTTATGACTGATAAGAGTACTTCTCAGTATGGAACAACAAAACACTGATTTAAATACAGTCATCCCTAGGCTCAGGAGGTCAGCCTACAGTTGTTATCTTATATCATGCTCAGTTGAATAATAGAGCTATCTGTGGGGTTTCTTGAATTAATTTAGCATTTTAAATATCAGCTGCAGATTTAGGTCATGCAACAGTTTATATTTCAAGGGGGGGTTCACCAATGAGGTGCATTAAGTTTGGAGTTGGCAGACTGTCATTGTAAGTGTGAGCCTAATTGGATGTGGCTCCAGTACGTTCATTTCTCCCAAACTTGGTGAGAAGCTTGCAGAATACTTGATTGATTTAGGGAAATAAAAGAAAAATAGTTTCTCCATTAAAAAGAGAGAAAGACAAATGGTCCGATTGGTAGGGAGGCTCTCACAATTCGGGAAATGGGTGAGAACCACATCTGGACCAGTTCTTGACAACATCTCAGCTAAGCTTCTCTCCAGTGTACCATCAAGGTGGCAAGGCATATGCATTTCACCTGAGCTGAAACCCGAAACCCTCCTTACAGACTTCACCACTCTATGCCTCAGTTTTAATCTCTGTGAAATGGACAAGATGCTTATTTTACTGAGTGGTGAAGATTCCATGGCTAAATAAATTCTGAATCATAATATTATATAATATGCCTTTAATAAAGTCCTGTGTCTGTCTGTTTCTCTCTCTCCCCTTCTTAATCATATGCCTAAAGAGTACACTTTATGTCTGCTTCTAGTACTTGTCTATTTTTCTGGCACAGTCTAGGTTATTAGTGCCTATTGTGTGAAATAATTAATGCCAGGGTGGATAAATAAATGAATGAATGAGCAAATGAATGGACAGATGGAGGTATGCAAGGGCTTTTCATGCAATCACACTATTTTGGGACTAATAACCTGAGCTATGTCTGTGGTCTGTTGGGCTGGGTGGTGGTTTTATAATGCAGACATTGGTCCTTACTTAACAAGAACACAGCAGTCAGTCAGTTTCATTCCTGACTAAAACCAAGCAGAACTCTCCTTCTCACTGCCACGGGAGACTTGACTTGCATTTGAGGCCCTAAGAGTAATTGTCCTTTCAAAGGGGCTTATTTCACAGTCAATTATGCTGTGGCAGACCCAGACATTCCATTTTAAACATGTACAGCATGTCCTTGAAGAGCCAAATCACTTCAACAGGATGTAGTTACTCAAAATATTAAATATCACTCAATCTTCAAAGCAACTTATCATATCAACCAACCTCTCCTATTGCAAGTCTGTCATTGTCAAAGCATAATATACAATAAAAAATAACACGACTCAAGCATTAGGCTTGGAGATGTACACCATTGGTCAATTATGGAGGATTCTCACAGTGCCAGTTACACTCAAGGGAATCATGTCCGTAGAAATGCTCAGAGACAGTCCTTTGCTTGCCTGAATCCAAATAAGGACTTCAAACCAAATTCATATAGGGCCTAATTGAAAAATGAAAGAACCTCCATACACTTGGTAGGAGCCCCATGGCTCATGGTTACACCTCAGGATCTCTGAGTGGCTGCTAAACCATCCCTGAGATCATTAGTGACTACAGGAAGAACCATCAAGTCCCTGCCTCTGCTTCTAGTCCACAGGCTAGAGGGAAATCATAGTTTGTGATGCTCCTGAGGCACAGTCTGCTAGAAAAGGATTTCTCTCCCCTGGACAAAGGAAATTATATGAGTCTTTGATCTTACGTCTATTTCCTTCTCTGAATTTTATGCCTCTGGAAAGTGCCAGCCTGGCAGGTCAGGCAAATGAAGGGATATACCTTCTGATAAAAATGATCAGAGAGAAGAAAGAACCCTGGCCTCAAGGGTCATCCTGTCTTCTCCTGTCTGGGGTGAGTGGGAGTGCTCAGAAGACAGCAGTACAAGAAACAGGTTTTCTTATCCTGGCTACAGTCTAATTTGAAAGCCTCACCAAATAACATGCCTAACTTCAGTTTCTCATTCCATTGAGTGAGGTGTTCGATGGGTGTCTCAGAGTATGAGAATAGAGAACCTTTCACCCTTGAAGAGCGTACAAGATTACCAGGACTCAAGTGTAATAATCCTCAGTCAACTGACAACCAAATCCATTCCCAGAAATAGGGACTGGATGGAACCATGCAGGCCCCCATCGTGCTCTCTGAATTATGCCCACCATGGAGTATCTGGAGACACAAATGTGCCAAGTTGTCCTCCCTCAAAGAATGTCTGTAAAGTTTCTTGACTCCTTTAGAAATGGCAACACAAAACTCCCCCAGAAAAATAAAGCCAAGTGAATGCATAGTTGACCAGGAACAAATGAAAACAATGCTGGCTATAGAGTTATCTCTTTCTTCTGGAGGAGTTGAGACTGACAAGGAAATGAGTAGAAATGCGGAGCTGTGAAGTTTTAAGAAGATAGAAATTGCACCAAGCAGATGCTGCCCCCTCTGCCTGGGAAATCTAAGAAATAAAGTTGTTAACAATAAACTAAACAGAAAGACCCAGCGAAGCCAAAGTTCAGGCTTCGGGAGATGAAGGGACAGATGTTGCATAGTTGGAACTGCTGTGTCAATGTTACATGATGAAGTTAGTCCTATGAGTGTGGAAAACATGAACTCATCTGCTAGCATAGAGAATAATTCCCTGGGGGGTACTGACAGGAGGTGAGTGTGAACAACGCAAGCAAGAGGCAACACCTCTTGTTAAGGGTGACCTTGGATGTAACATCAGGATGGGGCAACTGGGACTCAGGCGGATGGTTCTGAGTCACACAGATCATATAGAGTAAAGCATCAAGAAATGGACTCTGGTTTCAAAGTAAATCACACCAACCATTTAATACTTGACCTTGAACATCATAGATAAACTCTATGAGTTTATTATCTTTGTCTACAGAATGGAGACAATTTTGTAGTTTCATCACATGGTTATTGTAGGAAGTGGATGAGATAATTCAGTGAATATCTTATTGGAGCACCTGCATGAAAGAAGAGTTCAACTTTTATCTCTTAAATACATTTATGCCTGTTGGTCTCTTAATAATGTACACAGTTTTACAGAATAAAAATATGAGTGCTTGGACATTCTTGATTCTTTAGTCATGTGTCTGTGTCTCAACTAGCATAATGTTAAACCAAGAAGTAGGTGTGACTTTTACACTCTCTTTAAAATGTATGTATTCCCTTATTGTCTTTGGCCCTTTCTGTTCTCTGGGACACAGATGTGTTGAACAGCAACCTTGAACTTCAGTGATGAGTATGGCTTCTGTCTTATTCACTGTTCTACTACTTTAAAGAGTCCAAGCATGACCAAGCAACCATTATAAAAGGAAGCATTTAATCAGGGGCTTTCAGAGCTTTAATCTAATAACGTCATGGCAAGAAGCACTGTGGCATGCAGGCAGGCACTGGAGCTGCAGTTGAGAGCTGCATCCTTATTCATAAGCAGAAGAAAAGTGACTGGTGTGGGATTTTGAAACCTCAAATCCCACCCCTTGTGACACACTTCCCCCAACAAGGCTACACTTAATTGTACTCAACATTTTACCAAATAGGGACTAGACATTAAAATATATGAGCCTGTGGTGTCCAATTTTATTCAAATCACCACAGCCTCCTGTAGCAGATTAGCATGCTGAGAGATTCTACTTACATGCCAAGACATATCCCATCAGTAGCCATCATAGCAACTCAGACTGAGTGTAAGGCAGAAATAAATGTCTATCATATTTGAGATACTGTAATTTGATATGAATACTTGATCCCTGCCCTAATAAAGCTACATTCTGAAAGGAAAGATTCAGTGTTATAAAGTTATGCCAGATGACTTTGGTTTCAAGAAATAGAATAACTGGAGAATAGAAAACTCATATAAAGATTTATATGTTTCAAACAAAAGGGTCTGAATGTAGTTAGGGTTCATACAGTCACCCAGCAATATCAGTGCTCTGTTTGGCTTCATTGCCATGCTCCTGAATTCATCCTCAAGGTTAAAGATGGCAACTATAACTCTAGCTATCTTATCCTCACACGCATGGAAAACAAACAAAACAGAGAAAATAGGAAGGGGTGTGTAATTTATTTGTCCTCTCTTTTATAAGCATCCTCAACCACTTAATGAATAGATTCCAAGGTCTGGCATTAGAAAATATGTTGAGGCCTCATCAGCAAGGTAAGACAAGCAAACAAGGAATGCTGTCAAAGATGGACTCTAACAAACTGAAAACTGTAGATGGACAACACCAACACTGGTGGTTAGGCAAGGGTCATTTCAGACGCCCTTTTCATTTCCTATAATTTTCCTGCAGTTGTATTAGTGCTGAAATTCTCCACTAAATATATATTTATTATCACCTACATTTTGTCAAATCACCACCTTTTATTACAGAGATAGTATGGTAGGGTGAATTCATTTAAACAAAATGGCTGTAACTATTATTTAACTCATTTCTACAATATGTCAGATTCTGAGCTGAGGACATGTCTGACATCTTATCAATTTAATATAAAGCAGAGTCTGAAAATGCCTGCTGTCTCCATATTGCATCCAAAGTGCTGCATTCTAGTATAAATAAAAATAAAACAGGGTGATAGCAGGGCTGTGAATCAATTTTCAATATGCCCAAGAATAAACATTACAGAAAGCAGATATTATCTTGGCCAAACTACATAAAGTGTTGGTTTAGCTTTTAGCCATGGCTTGAAATTGATTCTAAAAATGGTGACAGAAAACACAGTTGGAAAAACTTAAACATATGTGGCATTTTCCTGTTGAATGAAGTAACTACTACTTGGAAAATGAAGCATTCATCAAGAATTTGGTCAAATCACCAGGACCATTTTAGAACATACAAAAATATCTCCAAGTGCTGATTTCCATAAATAACTATGGGAGAAGCCATGCACCTTGCCTGTTATGTGTAATATATGAACTGTTGTACCTTCTACATGTACCATGGAATGGTTTTTAATTTTGTCAAGTTTGAATAATTAAGATTTAATAGTTTTACTTATTTAATTTTGAGGCAGGATCTTATTGTACAACCCTGACTGGAATGGAACTCACTATGTAGTCCACAGTGACCTCAAACTCAGACATCCACCTGCCTCTACATCCTGTTTGTTGGAATTAAGGGCATTCCTGGCTAGAAACTGTGTTGAAGCTGTTGCTAACACATCCAACCAGACTCAAGCAAAAGGTCAGGTTACAGATATGATAAAAAAAAAAGCTATAGTGGTCTCAGGGATTAAAGGTATTAGAAGAATTATCCAATGAGACTTGGCAGATTCCACTTCACATAACATGGCCAAGAGTAATCAGATCTCTGGTTTAACCAGTTGTGAAACAATTCAAAATCTGGCTACTGCTATGTTCCTAGAGGGGCAAACTAAGACTAACAGACTCTAGAATTATTTCCTTTCTGACTTAAAAAGTCAAAAAAGTTGAAAAGAATGACCAAAGGAGTATGTCAAAAATACAGGTTCTACTTACAGTGGGCAGCAGTTAGAGCAGAAGTTCACACATGGTCAATGATCTGATATTAAGTGACTATTAATGGTCTTCTCTAAATGAAGCCCCATCACCAAGGGTCAAGGAAATCACAGATGATGGGTAACAAAGAATATAAGATTCAAAGGTTGATGAGTCATGCCATAAAATGCTTTCCTCTGAACATGGCATGGCTATTGTAATGAGTACAAACTCATGAGTCTGTAACAGCTGTGTCTGTCTTCACAAGACATGAATAATATCAAGCCAGTCAACATTCTAGAATGCATACAGGAGAGTCTACAGATAAGTGAGGAGCTCTTGACAATTGATAGCTTCTGGGGAAAGGGGATTCGATGTTACTCAGGTAAGTTGCCCTGCTCCAGTAGATGGTCCCACACTCATGTGCATGTGGTCAACTCTAGTTGGAAACAGTGAGTTTCTATAAAAGAGTAAGACACAGTATGGGATGGGGCATGGTAGAAGGGCGAGGAAATGGAGTGTGGATATGATCAAGATACAATGTTTCTTGTACGATATATATGATATTATCATAGAAAAAATTAAAATATTTTAAGATATTTTCATTTGCAGTTTCAGAGATTTACATCTGTGTTGTTTGCCCCCATTGCTCTGAACCCATGGATAGGCAGTACCATCATGGTAGGAGTCTTGTGGAGGCAGAGTGTTCAGCTCCTGGCTGAGAAGGAGACTGACATTTCACAGTCCTGTTTTAGGGAATGCCAATGACATAAGAACATCCTCACTTCTTAAAGGTTCTACCATCTCCCAACAGTGTGAAAGGCTGAGGGACCAAGAATTTAACATTAAAACCTTTGGAATGCACTTTTCCCACCCTATGACAGCAAATAAAAGTTGGATGGGGGCGTGGAAGAAAAGTATGAATTTGTCCTGCATATGGTTTCCTTAATAACTAGTTTTAGCATTTAAATGAAGTGGTCAAACTGTTAACTCACTGCCATCTAGTCTCCAAACCCTTACACCCGATTTAAGCTTCATCTGAAAACTACTCTTTCCTCACATCTGTCCAGAAAGTTATACCCATCTTCTAACATGATGCACATCTATGCCATTCAATTACCAGCTCCCATTTTGGCAAAATCTGAAATTTTTAACTTCTTTGAAAGTAATTATGCTATTGTATATATCCAGAAAATAATCAGAATGGATCTTTGACACTTCTGGGCTTTGTTTCTTCACTGAATTAACAATTCTTGAAGATGGCAACTCTGCTTTAAATAATTTCATCAAGGATGTATCACCTGTAGTGGGTAACACAGACATATCTTCACATATGAACATTTGGTTTACAAATGTTTTCAATACAAAGGTTTCACCAAAACTGAAGCAATTTCTGAACCATCAGCAAATGACGTGTTGCAATCCCCTTAAACATGACCATCGAGTAGTTTACTAATCAATTACGTGTCTCAAGAAATACCAGGCCACTCACTTGAAATTTGAAAAGTAAAAATCGAAACATCTTTGTATATGGAAACCTATTAGTTAATATGTTAATTAGAAACATTAAAACAGGCAGATCTCTGTGAGCTCGAGGCCAGCCTGGTCTACAGAGTGAGTTCCTGGACAACTAGAGATACACAGAGAAACCTTGCTTCAAAAACAAAACAAAATAAAATATTAGAACAGAAGTATCCTACATGAGTGGAAAATGCCAACCCCAGAAACCATAGTTTGTAAAACAAAAATAGCAGTGCCGGGAGTGGGATACCTCTATCTGAGTTGGTGAGAAAGGCTCAAGATGCCAACCAAATAACATGCTATCAAACTTGTTCTTGCTTACTCACCAAAACTAGATGGTAAAACCGTATTGCTAAAGACACCACATACACATTAGTAGGAGGATATAGAGAAATCAAGTTCAAACTGAACTGAAATTTCCACTTCTGCTAACAGTGCCAGAAGGTACTAAGTAGGCTGCTGAAAGAGAAAACTCACCACCATTTCGCCAGCTATGGACCTTTCACGCTACAAGACTTACATGCCAGGTAAGGAGATGTACCCATTGATGCAATAAAGACTTATGAAAGGAATCAAGTGAACTCTGATTAAATTTGTAGACGAACAGATTTGGAGACCCATGGCCAAACACTGGGCTGTGCTTGGAAAGTCCTGCCGAGGAGGAGGAGGAGGGACTGTAGGAAATGGTTGGGGTTCAAGAGCAACACAGGAAAACCCACAGAAACAGCAAGCCTGGCTCATGAAAACTCACAGAGTCTTAACCAATAAGCCTGGAGCCTGCACTAGACTGACCTAGACCAACTGCATATATGTGACGGTTGTGTAACTTGGTCTATATGTGGGACTGCCAGCCATGGGAGCAGGGACTGTTTGTTCCTAGTGTTTTGGCTGGCTCTTGGGACCCTATTCCTCATGCTGGACTGCCTTGCCCACCCTGAATACAGGGAGAGGTGCTTGGTCTTATGACAGCTTGCTATGCCATGCTTCGCTGAAGTCCATGGGCGGTCTGCCCCTTTCTGAGCAATTACAGGGGAGGGGTGAATTCGGGCGGTGGAGGGAGAGGGCGGAGAGGAGGTAAAGGAGGCTGTGGCCAGGATGTAAATAAATTAAACAATAAAATTAAAAAAAATTTCTTCTGATCCTTATGAGAAAACTTATTCATTGTTCTGTAAATCTGCTTATAGAAAGAATAAGGTAAATAAATAAATAGCTTCTTGACTAAGAGATCACAGACCTAACTTGCTAAGTTGACATTAGACTAACACGCTTTCTAAATATTTATACCCATATAAAAGAGCTACTCGCCCTTGGCCGGCAAGGGGCCCTGATCCTCTACCAGAAGATCCACTGGAGGG
>LOJH01066353.1:649-10716 GCA_001685095.1 Ellobius talpinus | reverse complement strand
CCTCTGTGGAAACAAAAGAAGAACCTCTTTTCCAAAGCAACATATCTTTAGACCTAAATTTTGAAGTCAAGATATCTTTAAAACATATATGTTGGTTTAGCTTAGAAGCCTGTACAATTATATGTCTCTCTATACTTAGCTCATTCACAGTTAAAATATTCAAAGAAAACACAATAGTATACATAATCTAGACTCTTTGTTTATTTTCCACCTTTATGTGGCTTTTTTCTTCACTCCTTTAATCTATGGCTATCTGTAGTCTGTCTCTTTAAATACTCTTTTTTAATTGTTTTAAAAATATTTATTTCTTTTTATAACTGTCTATACTCTTTTCTTTCTCTCTCTCAAGGCTATGTACATTTTTTAAAGACACTGTGACCCATTCAGAGTTTTGTTTTTCCATCTGAATCTGTCTTTATTTTGTATCTGTAATCATTTTCTGAACAGGAGCACCTTTTCTTAAAATGCGAAGTGAGCAAGGCTAGGACTAAGGTTGCTTTACCTTTTGACTCTGCCTAGTCCAACATGATGGAGGTTTGTTAACCATCAGCTCTACTAAACATGTTCTCCACCCCAGCTCCAGGGATGCAGTGGGTCCATTTCACTGTCAATCAACCTGTAGCCCTCTGCTCACAAATCCCATTCAAATGCTCTGTAGCCAGACCTCCCAAAATAACCAGAGCCTTTTGTGCCAGCATAAACCAGGAAGCCCTCCCCTAAAGAAGCTGTGCAGCCTTTTCTGCCAATACTGATTCAGGAAGACCTCTCTTAAAGGAGCCACAGTGCCCCTGTTCACTGCCTTCAAAAAAACGACAGCTACCAAGAATCTATACTAAACTCTGTTCTTTTGTGTCTAGAATTCCTTCTCAAGCTCTCTCAGGTTTTATGTGGATGTAGTTGCCTCATGTTGGCATACCATTTTGTAGGCAGAGACTGCTCGTTCATTTCCCAGCTGCCCAGACCCAAGAAATAACACAGAAATTATATTAATTACAACACTGTTTGGCTAATAGTTTAAGCATATTTCTAGCTAACTCTTACATCTTAAATTAACCTACTTCTATTAATCTGTGTACTGCCACTAGGCTGCAGTTTACTGGTGCTGGCATGTTACTTCTTTGGCAGCTACATGGTGTCTCTTTGACTCTGCCTACTTTCCCTCTATATCTCTGTTCAGATTTCTCTCCTGGCTTTACTAAGCCATTGGTTGAAACAACTTCTTTAGTAACCAATGGTAGTAAAGCATATTCACAGCATACAGAGAGGAATCCCACATCACAAAGGGAAAATCATTGTCTGCAGATAATGTAAAGCCTTGCTATGAAATTCCAAAGGCCCATTCTGTGATTCACATATAGTCACCTGCCAAAGGCTCCAAGTAGCATCCCTGTCACTGAGACCTTGTCGTTATCACTGTTCTATCACTGTGAAGAGAGACTGTGACCAAGGCAACTCTTACATAAGAAAGCATTTAACTGGGGGCTTTCTTATAGTTTCAGAAATCATCATGGCGGGAAGTGTGGCAGCAGGCATGGAAGGCATGGAAGGCATGATGCTAGAAAGGAAGTTAAGAGGTACATCCTGATCTTCAGGCAGAGAGAGATGAGGGGGAGACTTGGCCTAACATGGGCTTTGAAACCTCAGAGCCCACCCCCAATGAAACAGTTCTTCCAACAAGGCCACACCTACTCCAACATTCTACACCTCCTAATTCTTTCTAAAGTTCCATTCCCTGGTGACTAAGCATTCAAATATATGAGCCAATGGGGCCATTCTTACTCAAAACATCATATATTCCAAGTATTATTGAGTCTGCTGGATCATATGGTCCAAGTGGCAGAGCAGCCTGGACCTCTTAAAAGCCTTCTCCTTTTCCAGGCTCCACTCAAAGCAAACAGCTTTCCTAGTCACTTGGTATATGGGCTGGAGTAACACACCTGAGTAAGGAATGTGCTGTCTCCAGATCCAAATAAGCCAACAAAACGTTGTGCTTCTTGGTGGTGTGAGGGGCCAGGTGCAATCTTTCACATTAGAAGAAATATTTCTGCATGTTCCACACCACTGGACTCCCTAAGAATTTCACTGAGATAGAAGGCCCTTGAATTGTGGTTGGAGTTATTTCCTATCCTCTGATCCATGTGTTACCAACAAGTCCAAAGTGGTTGCTACCTCCTGCTTATTTGATTCAATCAGCATAGTGTCATAAATATAGTGATATTTGTGGAAGGGAAATATGATCAAGATCCTTATGACTAGGTTAAGTCAAAGGGCAGGAGAGTTAATATATCCTCCAGGTAAACTGTAATGGTGTACTGTTGGACTTGCCAACTGAAAGCAAATTGCTTCTGGTGGTCCTTATGGATTGGCATTTAGAAAAAGGGCACTTGCTAGATCAATAACTGCATGCTATATACTGAGAGATGTATTAATTGACTTAAGTAAAGACACCACATCTGTTACAGCAGCTACAGTTGGAGTTACTATCTAATTGAGTTTTCAATAGCAAACTATCATCCTCCATGACATGCCTGCCTGTCTTCTGCACTGGTCAGAATTGAGAGTTAAAGGGAAATGTGGTGGGAACCACCACCCTTGCATCTTTCAAGTCCTTGATGGTGGCACTAATCTCTGCAGTTCCTCCAGGGATGCCATATTGTTTTTGAGTCACTGTTTTCCCTGGCAGAGATAACTCTAAAGGCTTCTCTTTGGCCTTTCCAACCATAATAGTCCTTAATCTATAGATCATGGAGCCAATGTGAGAATTCTGCCAACTTCTAAGTATATCTATCTCAACTATGCATTCTGGGATGGAGGAAATAACCACAGGATGAGTTTGGAGACCCACTGGACATACTATAAGTTGAACTTCTGATAAAATTCCATTTGGCACCTGACCTCTGTAAGCCACCACTTTAACTGGGGCCACACTGTTCCTTGTCTTCTGCCCAAATCAGTGTCAACTCAGAAAAAGGCTCCAATAGACCTCAGAAAGTCCAATTATTTTCTTTCCCCCAGTGTTATACCAAGAAACCCCTGTAAAAGGTCATAGGTCTGTCTGGGGAAGGACTGCAGAAAGGCTAACAGTAAAACTCTTGGGTATTTTGTCAAGGTCCTTGCTCAGGAGAACTTAGTTGTCACTTCATTCAAGGAGTTCTGGGTCTGCAAACTGGCTCAAGTCGGGAAATTGGTTCATGGGCTGAGAGTCCCCTTTGCTATGATCTATCCAATGGAGCCCTTCTTTCATTTTCTTGAGGATTTTTCTGCTTATACATATTTAACAAAAACACAGTAGACTTCTTTTTTATTGTTCTTTGTTTTTCGAGACACGGTTTCTCTGTAGCTTTGGAGAAAGTTCTGGAACTTACTCTGGCCTTGAACTCACAGAATGCCATCTGCCTCTACCTCCCGAGTACTAGGATGAAAGGCATGCACCACCACCACCTGGCGTTTCTTATCTGTTTCATGCCTGAAAACACCATAATGGATTGGTCAGTACTGATAATCTATATGTATCATAACACAATTAATAATAAATTTTACTGGGTAGTGGTGGCACATGCCTTTAATTCCTGCACTTGGGAGGAAGAGGCAGGTGGAGATCTGTGAGTTCAAGGCCAGCATGGTCTAAAAAGTGAGCTCTAGGACAGTCAGAGCTATTATACCAAGAAACCCTGACTCTAAAAACCAAAAACCAAAACCAAACAAATAAAATCTCTGAAAATTTTTTTAAAATGCCAATTCTATTGTGTAGCAACTCACCCTGAAATTCTTTTCTCTAGTGACATCAAGAATCATGGTTTCCTCTGATCAGAAGTCCCTGGAAAGCAGTTGTAAGGCTACCACAGGTGACACCTACAGCTGTGACTCTGGCCTACATCCCACAGCTGCTAAAATCATTACTCTGCTCTGACAGACTGTGTGACATCTGACTTGATTCTGGGTGCTTGCTGAGGCGTTCACAGGCTGAGGCTGTTTCTCAATAGTGTGTCCAGAGTAGGGAACCTTCATGATGGGAACACATTTTTGAAGAAGTATCTTTCAAAACTATGAGACACAAATTTAAAAACAAACAAATAAATAGAGACTGATGTACAGGGGTAGTGCACCTGCCTAGCAAGTCTGAGAGCCTCTGTTTAATCTCCAACACCGCAACACCTCAACAATAAAAAAAATTGTTAGAGCAAGAAGTGGGAGGAAGTAATTGAAGAAGAGAAGTCAATGTGTGTCAAGGCCCAAAAGACTAGAACTAAGATCAACAGGAGAAACCTTGTATGTCTTTAAAGAGTGAGAGAAGCCACTCAGCTAGCATATTGAAATGATTCTATTCAGATAGGTCACTGTAGGTTTTAGTCACAATACTAAGAACATGATAAACCACTGAAATTTTCATTTAGGGATTGACTCACCGGATTTGTTCTAGAGAATAAAAAGAAAAACAAACAAACAAACACAACAAACAACCACTAAACCTTCTGTCTTTGGAAGGCAGCACAGAGGAATATAGAAGATGATTGTGAGGGAAGCGGATGCTAGTAGAGATTAAAATGGGGGTAAAAAACAGTGTGAGGGGTCAGGTAAATATTGAAAAGGTAGACCCGACACCATCAGTGAGTGGCAGGGTGTGATGAGCGCAGGACCATGGACAAGGCTTGAGAGCCCCAATTCTCGCCTTCAAGGAGATTCCTCTCTCCTGACTGGGAAACGCCATGGAGGGGCGGATGATGGAGGGAGATGAAGACTTCTCTTTGGGACTCATTGTATCAGAGGTCTCTGGGAAACTTGTTAGTGGACATACTCAGAAAAGCTGTCCTAGATCTAGGCTTGGGGACTCACACCTACAATCCTAGTACTTGGGATACCTAAGCCAACCTAAGTAGGCTACAGAATAATTCTCGGTTTCCAAAAGAGTCAATAAATCTTATTGGAGTTGTAAATTTGGCCCCTCAACACATCAGTGACAGTGGAATCTCCCAGGTTACAACAATCAGGCAAGAGGAGCTGCAGGGTGAGAGGAAGGTTTAAGACAAAGTTCAAGGAGAAAGTAGCTGGATATTGAAAATACAATCAACCATTTTTAACATTTTAGAAGACATTTGAAAACCTAAGAGTGACTTGGAATGAGCAATGTCATCAGAATCACCGGCGACACTGGCTAAGACATTTTGGTAGAGTGGTGTCAGCAGAAGCCAGTTTAGAGGAAGAGCGCCAGACAGTATTCAGGTCCACTTGAAGTTGATGATCGTGAATTTTAGACCATGGAGATGTGTAATTTAACTCTAGTCTCTCAACAGTCCTTGCACAGGCACACACAAAACAGGCAGATGGCTCCATTCGTCTGGGACTGGGATTCTGCCAGGAGGCTGTGGGGAACAAAAAGGAGTCAAGGGATTTTGGCAAGCATGATGGACTTGATGGGCCATGGAAGCTAAGCAGAATAAGGAAAAAGCAAAGGCAAGAGTGAGGATGTCAATCAACTGGGAGGATGAGGACAGTTGTGAGCTGTAGGAGAGTGGTTGCACAGAGTAGGGTTTTAGGGCAGGGCAGAGCAATTTGGCATGTTGATATTGGGAGTACCGCTTAGGAAGCCGAGGAAAGGGAGTAGAGACTCTGTGTGCCCAGGACTCTGTTAGTGCTTGCTTCTTGAACTTTGCTAATAGGATGGATTTCTACTTTCCAAAAGTCCATACTGAACAACAATTATATAGTTCAAATGGAAGTTCTGTTGGTGGTAATTTCATGAACAATACAACACAGCGTGAACTGTCAGTTCTAGTAACATGTAAATGAGGAGTTTCTCAAAAGTAGTTGCCAGGGTTTCTGTCTGGGTGCTGGTATTATGTTTAAGATTTTAAGGTATCCTTTTCATTTTGGTTGTCACTTTGGTTCCTTTAGGTATTGAAAGAGTTCCAAACAAAACCAAATTCTCTCCAGTTCACCACATTTACCATGCTTCTTGTATCTGAGATGTAAGCTCTTGAGCCCTGCTCCTTTGGAGAATGGGCGTTACTGGGAAAGATTGTTTTTTAAGTCTTTTGGTTGTGTTTCTAATCTGAACTTCATTTTTAACCATCGACCATTTATCACAAAAGTTCTCAGCTAGGATTGGGAATCGGCATTTTCTTTGCCATCCTCTCTACCCTACTGGTCTCAGTCATGTACTGCCTGGATTTCTAGTATTTTCTAATGTCTCCTTCTCCCAGCCAGTCACAGTCAACTGCTGCAGCTTAGCTTGTCTAGTATGTCAGCCATCTGTCCTGATGGAGTTAGAGACCACTGCTCAGCTCCAGCGTCCGTCATAGCCCACAGTGATCTGAGCAGCACCTTCACCATTAGTAGCTGGAATTCCTTGTTCAGAACTCAGCCTCTTGCTTCCTATGTTCCACTGAGATACCATAATGAATCAGCCCCAAGATAGACCATGTAGTTCTCATGTTGTTTTTCAATGTAGAGGCTGTTAGACTGTAACTCTTGAGATGAAGGGAGTCTCTCTGAAACAAACCAAGCCCAACCAATCAACCAACCATCCAACCAAACAACTAACCTACCAACCAACCAACCAACAAACCAATCAAACAACCATTACTGAGCCTTTACAAATTCTAACAAGATAGAGATGGAGTCATGGGATGTTCTGCAGCTACAAGTGGCAAGGTTGCAGTAGAGTGAAATAGGACTGCCAGATCAGAATGCCAAGGACATTTCTATACTTCTTCTTTTGGGGAAGGACAGCACAACATGTTTACATTGACCTTACATCGGCTATAAATATAGGGTTGAGCTAATTCAAAGTGAGGAAGACTTAATTTATTTTATACAACTTTATCCAAGAAAATGATGCGCTGCTATTGAGCAACATAGATATGCTTGCCACAAAAGTATAGTTATAGCAATATTCATGCATAATTACAGATACAGGACTGACAATAACATAGCACTTACCATCTGCCACACAATGCTTTCTACACTTTACTCACTTAATTGACACATTTTCTCAGAATTCATAAAAGTCAGATATTCAATATATAACACAGTTTCAAAAACTTGAAACCAACCTTTTAAGTATTTGAAGAGGACAGTTCGGTTTGTGAGGTTAAACTAAAATCTTCAATCTAATATCTGAGAAAATTACACATGAAAATCAATAGCAAACTGGGCATTGGTGGTGCATGCCTTTAATCTGAGCACTTGGAAGGCAGAGGCAGGTGGATCTCTGTGAGTTTGAGGTCAGCCTGATCTACAGAGCAAGTACCAGGGTGATAGGCTCTAAACCTACAGAGAAACACTGTCTCAAAAAACCAAAAAAAGAAAGAAAAATAAAAAAAGAAAAAAGAAAAGAAAATTAGTAGCAAAAGAAAAATATTCCAGATCACTTGAAACAATACGAGTGTAATAAAATACTTGGATGTTTTTCTTGGATCAGAAACCATATCAACCTTCAGGAGCAGAGAAAGAAGATTCAATTTAAAAGAATGCTCATATGTTCAATTTAAAAAGAAACCTCAATTGTCATCTCTCATGCTTCCTTTCTCCCTACAGAGTCCACTTCAAAATTAAGATTAAATATCAGACTCAGGCTAGGCAATTTCTCACCCTCTGAACATCTAAAATAACTTACACAAGAGAGAGTCTGTTTTGGCTCACATTTTCAGGGTTTTAGTTCACAGTCATCCAGCCCCACTGTGTCTGGGCATGTGGTGAAATAGAGCATCATGGCAGAGGGTGGGCTAAGCAGAGATGCTCACCTCATGGTACTCAGGAAAGAGAGGAGAGGGAGTTGGGGAGGGGGAGGGATAGTGGAGAAAGGAAGGAAGGGAAGGGAGATAAAGTCAACTAGGCCTGACCTACTAATAGTCAATCCATTTAGCTATAAACTGGCCAAGGATTGATCCAGTGATGAAGTTAGTGCTTTCAAGATTCAGTTACCTCTCAATATTCATACCAGCTAGAGACCACACCTTCAACATGGGAACTCTTTGGAGGAGGAGGTCACTTCAAATTTAAAATGTAATGAGACCCAAGAGATCATACACTGCATATAGTTATTATTGAACTGTAAGTGGAGACTGCGCTTTCATTTTCCCAGCTGCCCAGACCCGAATAATCACACTGGAACTGTATTAATTACAACACTGTTCGGCCAGTGACTCAGGCATATTCCTAGCTAGTTCTTACATCTTTAATTAACCCATTTCTATTAATCTATGTATTGCCACGAAGTTAACCTATTTCTATTTCTATTAACCTATTTCTATTATTTTATATAATAGAAATCTATGTATTGCCACAACTTCGAGGCAATACATAGATTAATAGAAATGGGTTAATTAAAGATGTAAGAGCTAGCTAAAATTATGCCTGAGTCATTGGCTGAACAGTGTTATAAATAATACAGTTTCTGTATGATTATTTGGGTCTGGGCAGTTGGGAAATGACTCTGCCTACATTGACTTTAAATTTGTATCCATAAGCCAAAATCTATACCAATATAAAGTATTCATTTCTATATCATATCCCTCTTACTTCTTTTTTTAGAAATTAATGACCATTAATCATTTATAGCCAACCCTTTTAAGGTGAAAATAAGCATTTATAAACAATCATTTTTGGAATTTGGGCATTGTTTTCTCCAAACTGCTTTCTGATCTTTGTTAGGTGAAGTATTTTTAGGGTTCATGGAGACCTTTCAGGAGGTCTTATTTCATCAAACCACATTAGCCTGAAGGAATCCACAGGTTTCCATCCTCTTTGGAAACAAAAGCAGAATCTCTTTTCCAAAGTTACATGTCCTTAAGACTCAAATTTTGAAGTCAAGGAACCTTTAAAATATATTTTGGTTTAGCATAGCAGTCTTTACAATCAAATGTCTCTCTGTAGTCAAAAATTCAAAGAAAACACATTAACATATAGTATCCCGATTCTTTGTGTATTTTTCATCGTTAAGTGTCTTTTTTCTTTTTCTTTTACTCTATTACTTTTTAATATTTATTTTCTTATCTTTACTTCTTTAATCTATGGCTGTCTGTACTCCTTCTCTTTCTCTTAAGCCTACATATATTTTTTTAAAACATACTGAGACCCATTTAGAGGTTTCTTTTTGGTCGGAATCTGTCTTTATTGTTTATCTGCAGTCCTTTTCTGACCAGGAACATTTCTTTTTCTTCTTTAAATCCTGAGTGGGCATGCCTAGGACTAAAGCTGCAGTTTTGCCTTTTGGCCCTACATGGTATCTGCCTGACTCTGCCTTCTTTTACCCCTGTATTCTGTTTAGCTTTCCTGCCTAGCTATGTTTTGCCACCCCCCCATAGGCCAAAAAAGCTTCTTTATTAACCAATGGTAATAAGACATATTCAGAGCATACAGAGGGGCATCTCACATCATTGAACCTGGATGCCAAGAAAAGATTCCTCTACTTCCCAAGTACTGAAATAGCTGGCATGAGCTACCACATACATCTGGAATGCTAAATTTTCAACCAGCGTGTAAGAATGCATCTTGGTGTCATGGTATGCAATACCAGAATTCAGAAGATTGGTGTCATGGTGTGCAATACCAGAATTCAGAAGATTGGTGTCATGATGTGCAATACCAGAATTCAGAAGACTGAGAAAGGAAGATCATGAGTTCAAGGCTGGCCTCAACTACACAGTGAGAGTCTTTAAATTAAAATAATTTCCTTTATTTGCTCTTTGTGTTTGTTTAGCACAGATATGAATAGTATGTTACTAGGGGCAAGGACTAGGGCCCTAAAGTAACAAGCAACTAGCAATTAGCATGTTTCACCACTTAGGGAAAAAAACTTCTATAGAAACCTAGAAAGAGCTATGTTTAAATTATTTAAATAATATTTTTATTATTGCTTGTTTTTTTTTTTGGTTTTTTGAGACAGGGTTTTTCTGTAGCTTTGGAGTCTGTCCTGGAACTCACTCTGTAGACTAGGCTGGCCTTGAACTCACAGAGATCAACCTGTCTCTGAGGGTGCTGGGATTAAAGGCACATGTCACCACCACCCAGACTATTCTTGCTTTTTAAAGAATTGTACAAGTTAGGAAAGGGACAGAGGACCTACA
>LOJH01066350.1:0-10352 GCA_001685095.1 Ellobius talpinus | reverse complement strand
TAAAAATGAGATATTTCAATCAGGGAAATTACTTTGTTCACGAGAGACAACATAAATATATTGAAGAAAGATATCAGATGGGGATGACCCACTCTTGATGTGGGATTTCCCTCTGTATGCTATCAATATGTTTTTTATTACCATTGGTTAGTAAAGAAGGTGTTTTGGCCTATGGCAGGGCAGAATAGAGCTAGGCAGGAAAACTAAACTGAATGCAGGGAGAAAGAGGGTAGAGTCAGGCAGAGACCATGTAGCTGTCCAAGGAACAAGATGTGAGTTAACAAACCATGAACCTCGTTGTAAACTATAAAATGATAGAAATGAATTAATTTAAGACGTAAAAGCAGCTAGGAATATGCCTAAGCTGTTGGCCAACCAGTGTTATAATTAATAGTGTGTGTGTGTGTGTGTGTGTGTGTGTGTGTGATTATTTGGTTCTGCATGGCCTGGAAATGAGAGCACAATCCGTTTACATAATGACACCCAATGTTAGGCAGCATACATCCACATAATGTCGAAAAAAATTATCAGGTTCTAGACCAACAAAATGGGAGTTGAGTTAACTGAAGTTTCTTGGTAGTCACATATTTCCAGATAGATTCTGTTTGATGTCAGGGAGTAGAGGCACAACTCTTCTAAGAGAAGGCTTTCTGACTCAACATTAGCAGCAAAAAATGCATGGTTACTTTAAAAGATAGCTTCCTTGTTCATGCTGGTGGCTCAGATGACTCTGAGTCATTTGTGTGCATGTGGGGGGGTCGGGGTCCTGCTGTGGAACACTTGAATGGGGTTTGTGGGCAATGTGCTCCCAGTTACTTTGTGGCCACCTGGGTCCACTGTTTCCTAGAGTTGGGGTGGTAAACATGGCTCCCAAAACTGATGGTAAATGGATTTCTGCCATGTTGGAAAGATGAACAGAGTTGACCCTAGCGGCAAGGCAGCCTCTCTGGTCCTAGCCATGCCTGCTTAACAGTTTAAAGCAGTGATCAAAAAAGAAAAAAAAAGATTACAGATATGTAATAAAGACAGATTCAGACAAAATAAACCTCTAGATGTTTTATAATGTGTTTAAAAATTGTACATAGGCTTAAGAAAAAAAAAGAAAATGGTTTTTGGCAGTTACAGGAATAGTTTTAAAAAATAAAGTGAAGTCTTTAAAGAGAAAATAAAAATAATATAAAAGAGCACAGAAGGTCATAGATTAAAGGAGTAAATATGATAAAATAAATATTAAAAATAATGGAGTAAAAAATACCATGTAAAGATGGAAAATGCACAGAGTCTGGATTTGTTATATTACTGTGTTTTCTTTGAATATTTTGACTGTGAATGAACTAACTGTAGAGAGATATTCATTGCATGGGTTGCTAAGCTAAACACAGACACTTATACACACACACACACACACACACATATATATAGTAATTGACTTCAAAATTTAAGTCTGAGAACATGTTGCTTTGGAATAGATATTCTGCTTTTTATTTACACAGAGGATAGAAATCTGCGGATTCCTTATCAGCTAATGTGGTTGTTTTCATACAAGATCTCCTGAAGCACTGAATCATGTGGTCCGATATCCACAACAACTTCTAGAACTTTGGCTTTGATGGACAAACCACACAGGATATCACATGAAAGACCTGATTAACAAAAACCCAACCAGCAAGAACTAATCTAAAAAATAATGCCCAAATTCCCAAATATTGTTTATAAAATTTATTTTCATTTTAAGAAGGGATGGTTATAAATGGTTATGTTTACAGGCATTTTTCAAAAACCTAAGGAGAATATGATATAGAAATGAATACTTTATGTTGGTATGGGTTTTGGTTAATTGTTACAAATCTTAGGTTAATTTTGTTATATGTTAAGGTATTATGTTTGTACAGCTCATTTTAAGAAGGAATGTATAATTAAGAAATACAGGTTAATAGATAGTCATTTATAATAGTCAAACATGTAGTCATGTTAGGTTTTCTAGATATATAAAGATATAATTCAGTTAGATAATCGTCAATACTTCAAAGGCCTATAGAATATGGCATTTAAAAAATTTTAGGACCTTAGACTTTTCTCGAGAGTAAGACATGTCTACTTCTGGCTGCACCAATTACATTACACAGGTTGATGGACATTGAAGAAACTCATTATGGCATTTGCCTTCAATGTGACAAAGCTAGTCATTCGGGCAAGAAACTGCTCTTGCCAGGACTGCTTGATGGTATGTTGTTAAATCAAGACATGCATGAACCTCAGAACAATGATGACTGGACTTACCAAAAGGAGGTGAGACAGTCTTTTGTGGTTCCTGCTTCATGAAAGAGTCTGCCAGACATTCTGCAGGACACAGAAGAAAATGATGACAAACTGCCAATAGAGGTGAAACAGTCTTTCAAATTTCCTGCTTCATGTAAATGTCTTCCCGATACTGTGGGCCGGTAGGCTGAACATGGATGACTCAATGTTACAGAAAAACTTCGGGTAACTCTCTAAGCAGCAAGATGTCTCTGTTAATTCTAGAGTTTTGGAAATTTCTTATGATGCACTTCTGTTTACTTAGGTAATGTTTTAACCTTCTTGGGTTTTTGAAGGAGTTGAAGACATATAGTTTTAGTTATAGTTTCCTTTAGTTACTATAAAAAAGAAACTTTAGTCTTTCAGAGATAAAATAGATGATGGAATATTTTCTTTAATGTTCCTAGATAAAAATAGACTAAATATTGTAGCTGCAGTTCTTGCTGGATTCCTGTTTTGTTGTATGTAGTTTTATTATGTTAAAGTTAAAACCTTCCTTATTTAGACAGAAGTGGAGAGATGATGTGGGATTACCCTCTGTATGCTGTGAATATGTTTTATTACCATTGATTTATAGAGAAGCTTCTTTGATCTATTTCAAGGCAGAATATATCTAGGCGGGATAACTAAACTGAATGCAGAAAGAAAGAAGGTCGAGTCAAGTAGATGCTATATAGCCGCCCAAGAAGCAAGATGTGAAATAACAAGGGACAAGCCTCAGGATAAAATGTAAAATATTAGAAATGGCTTAATTTAAGATATAAGAGCTAGCTAGGAGTGTGCCTTAGTGATTGGCCAAACAGTATTGTAATTATTATAGTTTTTATAGTTTTTGCCTGATTATTCTGGTCTGGCTGTCTGGGAAATTAAGGCACAGTCTTTATTTACATACTCTATTATTCTCGAATCTCAGTTATAGAAACATTCAATATTATAAAAGGATAATTTATAAAAAGTAAAACACACCTATTATAAGATTAATTCAAAGTTATGATAATAATTTACTTGATTTTTAACCAATATCTCTTTGCATAATTCAAGGCAAGCCTATACCATGATATGATAAAGTAGGAGCTTTTACCCTGGTAGACATGACTGCTATTTGTCTCAAAAAAGAGTCAGTTTCTTTCTCTTTGCTACTTTTGCTCTTGTTTTCACTACTATTTTCCTTCATCTCTATACCTAAAATGCCCATATTCTGCTGCTTTTTGATGCTACTGTCCTTATCAATCATCAGAACATTTTAACACAAAGATTTCACTATTATAATTTGAGTCTTCAAATATTGGTTCAAATATATGCCTATGTTAATTCCATCAATGGTTAAATTTTATCACAAAACTAATTTGTAATGAGATAGAAATACACAAACTTATTCTAATTCTGCATGGTTGTACCAATTAGAAATTCATTAATTATTTTTAACATAGCAAAAATGAACCTTTCAAAAATGGTAGAACTACCTCCTGGATTGAGTTGTTTCTAAGAATGTATTTGAAACTCCAATATGGCCTAGACTATTGATTATCAAAATAACACATGAATAGGCAGGGCATGGTGGCAAACAGACTGAAACTCAGTACTCATGACAAAAAGGATGTCTATGAGTTTGGGACCATCATGCTTCAGAGGTAGCTGAGAGTTAAACATTTTTATTTTCAGGAAACTGTAAGTAAAATGAGACATTGGGTGTGGCTTGAGTATATATGAGACCTCAAAGCCTGCCTCCACAGTGATGCCCTTCTTCCATTAAGGCCATGCCTACTCCAACAATGGTACATTTCCTAAGAGTGCCACTTCATATGAGCTTGTGGGTGCCATCTACACTCAAACAACAACATAATGTCTTCCTCAATATCTCCCTTCAGATATTTAATGCTTTCATTGTAGAGGTCTTTCACTTCCTTGTCTAGGTATGTCTCTAGATAATTTATTTATTTTTTGAGGTACTTGCAAATAATTTATGAAACATCACATTTTATAAGTAGATTTTATATCCTGAAACATTGCTAAAATCATTCAAGAATTTCTTGGAGTTTTCAGATAGAATTTTGGATTTTTTATATATCATGTCATTTGCAAATTGGAATAATTTGAGTTCTTTTCCAACTTGTATCCCTTATTTTCTATCTAGTGCTAACTATTCTGATTAATGTTGCAAGAACTATAATGAAAATCAGTGGTGAGAGCTGACAAATATTTCATGTATTATTTAATGATCCTTAATGATTGATTGATTGATTATCTGAGGTTAGAGCTAGATAGAGAAGAAATACTACCATATCATATAGATTCTTTTTCTTGAATCTGAAGCATTAAACAAAGTAATCTACTAAGCTAGTTTAATATCTATTCATGGAGTATTAGCTTTTTTTACAAGTATGAAAAACAGCATGTTAAACTGGGTGATGGTGGCACAAGCCTTTAATCCCATAATTTGGGAGGCAGTGGCAGAGTCAGGCACATCTCTGAGTTTGATGCCAGTCTGGTCCACAGAGTGAGTTTCAATATAGGCTGCAAGGCTCTAAAGCTACACAGAGAAACTCTGTCTTGAAAAATAAAAAAAAATAAAAGTCATTTTAAACTGCAGAATGTTTATGACATTTCAAGTGGATCTGAATGTATGAGTAATTGAAACCTTAGAAAAAAGTCAGTAATTTGTTGTGAGGAGGGGCAGGCTGTGTCCCACCACCCAGCTAGCTTAACCTCTGAAATAGCCACAATGATATTGTATTAACTAAATTACTGCTTGGCCCATAAGCTCTAGCCTCTTATTGGCTAACTCTCACATCTTGATTTAACTCATTTCTAATAATCTGTACATCACCAAGAGGTTGTGGCTTATTGGGAAATATTCTAACCTATGTCCGTCTCAGGCCAGAGATTCATGGCATCTGCCACTCTGCCCTTCTTCCCAGAATTCTNCCTCTTATTGGCTAACTCTCACATCTTGATTTAACTCATTTCTAATAATCTGTACATCACCAAGAGGTTGTGGCTTATTGGGAAATATTCTAACCTATGTCCGTCTCAGGCCAGAGATTCATGGCATCTGCCACTCTGCCCTTCTTCCCAGAATTCTGTTCTGTCTTCCCTGCCTACCTGAGATCCGCCCTATCAACTAGGCCAAGGCAGTTCCTTTAATAACCAATGAAAGCAACACAAATGCAGAAGGACCTCCTACACCAGTCATTTTACAGGGGGCTGAGACCAGAGCGATAAGTTACAAATGTGAAGTCATTGGCCATAGCCTTCCTCTATGCATAGACAATTAATGCTTCCAACTTTTTTTGAAAGCCTAGTACAAATCCCTAGTAGTTCATTTGCCATTACTTTACGATATAATTTGAGAGATAATTAATATGTCCTGGCCTTGTTTTCTTCAACTACAGGTTTAAGGTATCACACTAGATTACCACTAATGTCCATGTCCTGTCAAAAAACTACATTATTGATTCTGTAAATTTAGAGACATGTTTTTTTGCCTTTGTGTTCACATTGAAATGCATAAGTAGTTAATTCAGTTCAAGCAGCTACATCTTATACACAAAGCTGGAGAATGAAGGTAAATCCAGAAATGTGTTTTGATGAGCTTCGCTTGACTGTATGTATAATGAGATAATGCAAGACTTCTAATTAAAACACTAAGGAAGATACAAATGAAATATTTTGTGACCTTATAAGATAAAGAAGTTGAAAGTAAACTGGCATGACTCTAAGAGGTCAGGAGTCACGCAGTCTTTTTATAATATAGAAAATTACTAGTCAGAGCTCACACTGTAATTGAGCACAGTTTGCAGCATAATGTCCAAAGATTTAAAACAGAAATAGTTCCATATTATACATGAGTAGCAGCTATGCCAAAATTGCACATGAATAACAGTCTTTTCTTAGGCTGTTTGTAAGAACAGTCAGCATTGATTTTATTTGTTTTCAAATGACTTCTACATGACTAAATCATTGCCTTTAGCTAACACACTATGAGCAATATGCGCTAACTGCTATATGCAAGTGGAGGTGATTTTTGCTTATTGTGTACCTCAATGGCTAGAATGCCAACATTCTTGATTTCTTTCCTAACCTGTGGAATAATGATACTCTATATGGTTGATTCATCAGCACTTGTACATTATTTTCTTTAGCATCCTACAAAGAAATACTGAAAGGAACTGTTATTCAGTTCCACCCTCATTTCAACTGACACTGCACATCTAATAAGACCATGGAAAATTGTCTTAGTATTACTGATATTAGAAATTCAATAAATATTTTTCAAGTACACATGTTTATCACCATTAAATAGAAGATGTTAAATGTTTGCTTTCACCCAGAGATGAAGATAAAATTTAAATTGTGAAACCATAACTATATTTAAGGTTGAACATATGATTTTTAAACTTCAGATGACATTATATGATTTCCTGAGTATTCCCTTTTTTATGCTTTGTTTTAGTTTTATAAGAAAGAATTATTGATATCTTTAGCTTGATTCTTCAGTTTGAGTCTCTTTAGTCCTAATAAAAATAAGAGATAACTGTTTGCTTTTCATAGTTCAACACATATATAGAGAAGATAAAGCATGATGTTAAGGAATTAATCAAATTGCTGTACTTGTTTCTCTTAAGCATTTTATATGCTTGGGCATACACACACATGTAAACACACTCAAACACATTGAACTCACAAATATAGAAGTAAAAATAGAAAAAGAAATATTAATAAGGATTTGCATTTCAGGATTTATTCCTGTTATCTATCATGCAAAAATGAGACAGTTATGCTATTATTGCACATTTCCCTTTTTAGAGTGAATTCCCATCAAATTTTTATCACCTATGTCATAAGAGGATTGTGAAGATTTAAAAAAAGGGGAATATGGGGCAAACTTCATAGTGGTTGAAGGTTGTAACTATTCTCTGTCAATAGCAGTAATCATAATGATGTTTGCTTCAAATGGAAATATTTTAAGTATGTGATCATAATTAGCTTGAATTTTTTATTAGATTATGTGTACATAAACCTTGTTTAGAATTTGAATATAAATACTCAAGAACATTTAAAAAAACAATCATAGAAAGAGAAAACTCAGCAACAACCAGAAACATTGTTTTAATCAGAACCTAGTACTGTGAATATTTGCATAAGATACGTTTTATCAGCCCTAGAACAACCACTAAAATGAATTCTTGAAATAACAAATACACCTACAGAAAATAAAACTCTATTCCAAACATCCATGTCCTCTAATCGTACCTCTCCAGATCTCTACTGAAGGAAGCCAGACAGGTCTGTTCTTCCTTGCTTCCTAGCTCCCTTATAATTGAGTTTTTCTGGTTCTGAGGGAAAATGGTCTAATGAGAACCTTAATGTTTCAACTTATACTTTGTCTTTCTAACAAACTGTACTCTCTTTGAAGCCAAGTGCATCATTTGTCATAGCACATAGTGATATTAGTGATATGTACAGAAAAATATATAACACCTTTGTACTCTCCTGAGTTAAACTGGGATTTGTTGCTACTGTGTGCTAAAATACTACAGTTTTGATACTCTAATGAGGTACTTTGTCACAGTGATATAAATTCCTTGAATTATTGTCAAAAGTTTTTGTTTGTTTTGTTTTGTTTTTTGGCTATCTCTTTTGGAAACTACTGTCACAGCCAACATCCTCTGCCCTTATCACAGGTAAAATGAGAAGTAGCTTTTGTGGTTTGGCTGTTAATGCTCCCATAAGCACATATGTTTGAATGCTTGGGTCCTAGTTGGAGAAACTGTTTGGGCAGGATTGGAAAGTATAGCCTTGTTAAAGGAGATCTGTCCCTGGAGAGGGTGACTTCGATGTTTAGAAAGGAGTGTTCCTCGCATTCCTTCTGCCTAATGCCTGTGTGTCAAGGTGCAGTTCTAAGCTACTTCTCTCGCTCCATGTCTGCCTGGCGTATTCCCTGTCCCTGACATGATGATTACAAACTCTGAAGATTGTGAGCAAGCTCCGAATTAAATATTTTATTTGATACGTTATTTTATTCACTGTGTCTCTTCATAGCAGTAGCACAGTAACTAAGTCAATAACGAAAAATATAAAAGAAAAAAGAACTTAAAAGAAATCAAGCCCGTGGACCTCTAGCCAAGCACTCTACCAGGGAGTGACATTATCAACATTTTGAAAAGTATTTTAAGATTGCTTCATGGATCACATTCCAAGAGAAATCTCTTATGACTTTATCAATGCTATTTTAAATTCATTCTGTAGATACAAATCTCACATGGGTCATTGTTTTGGATGTCGTGAACTGGAAACCCATGTCTTTCTGAATTCAGAGGCTGACAAAGAGAAATCATACCCATTGTCTTCCGGGGAAGCAGTTGTTTCTGTGTCCTCTTGCTTTGTATTATCTGCATTCTTTACAGGATGAAATAATGTATCATCCATGCATACAATAAGCATAGTTGAATATGTCAAAACGAACACATACACAGTGACATTAGAAGAGTAATTGAAAACTTGAACAATGTTATCCTCATAAATCCAATGTGATCTATTAATAGCCTTGTGTTTCTCAGTTGTTACAAGTTAGAAAGTAAAAAATAAGCAGGAAAAAATAATTATATTTTTACCAAGCCATATTTGTACCATATTAACGATCCAACATGCAATCAAGTAATGTTGCTTTAAAGTCTATTTAATTTCAACATACGTTGTACATCTCAGCTCAGGCAAGCCATATTTCAATGTATATCAAATATTAGGCAGTAAGATACTGCTAATGGTTAGTATATTGTGTCTGTAATTCTATAGTATTCTAATATGTATATTTTTATGTATGTATATATATATTATATATCTATATATATATGCACCCATATTTTAACACATACCTAAGATTTGCAAATATCATCTCTCTACTCTCTGTATCTAATTTATTGACTGCCTACATATTAATCAATGTTTGATAAGTAGTGGAAACATTAAAACTTGGATAAGAAACTATGCCTTTTTGAAGGAAATGTTATAAATAACATTCAATAGTCTTTCTAACAATGTTTATTTCAAATACCATTACCAACACTGATTATATTACATAGTTTTCCAAGTCAAGTTGTAACATATTTACCAGTCATTAAAATAATCATTATCTTAATTAAGTAAATAAGCTACAAATGTTAAAATTATATTATTAAACTTGTGGCATTGATCTGTACTGTCCAATGCAGCAGATGTTAGACATGGCTGACTAATGAGTCTATGAGCTGATATTTATTTAATTTAGCTAACATTACATACATTTGGAATAAAAAGTTATTCCTCCAGTTTAGATGCTAGAAACCTTTTAAATATTTGTAGAATATATTCATCATTATGAATCCATTTTTATTTGCTAGTAATATAAAACCTAAGCAATGAAGCAATGATTTTCGAAGAAATCTGTCGCATTCAAGTTGGAATTTGTTTTAAGAGTATGATCCACCTACCATCACAAAAATATTAAAAAAACTAATAATTAGATAACAATTTATTATATAAATGAGGATAATTAAATATTTTATTAAAATGTCTTTTATGTGTTCATTAGCTTGTTTTTTTTCTTATTTGCTTTGTTTTGTTTCTTTTAACTTGACACAAGCAAGAATATTACTGGAAAAATTGCAGTTAAGAAAATACCTGCATCAGATTGGCGTGTTAGCCAGTCTATAGAATATTTTCATGATTGATGTTTGATATAGGAAGAGCCTTGCAAGGCTTTAATGTCACCATTGATAGGTGGTACTCAATTGTATAAGAAAGCAAACTGAGTGAGACCAGGCAGGATAACAAGCCAATAAGCAGCAATCCTTCAGGATTTAGCTTTAGTTCCTTTCCCTGGGTTTCTGGGTTCCTGAACAGGTTTACTTCAGTAATGGACTGTGGTCAAAACAAGTGGGCCAATCAAACCATCTTCTCTCCAAATTTCTTTTTCCCTTATCACCTATTTCAGCAATAGAAACATAACTGGCACTAAATTCTCTTTTCTATATTTAATGTTGATTCAAGGACATTTGAATTTTTATATCCAGCTC
>LOJH01066346.1:0-10056 GCA_001685095.1 Ellobius talpinus | reverse complement strand
CCTTCTAGTACTTTCTGTAGGGCTGGATTTGTGGATAGGTATTGTTTAAATCTGTTTTTCTCATGGAATATCTATTTTTCTCCATTGATGGTGATTGAAAGCTTTTCTGGGTATAATAATCTGGACTTGCATCTGTGGTCTCTTAGTGTCTGCAGCACATCTGCCTGAGAACTATGGCTTCCATGGTTTCCATTGAGAAGTTGGATGTAATTCTGATAGGTATGCCTTTATATGTTACTTGACGGTTTTCCTTTGTAGCTCTTAATATTCTCTTTATTCTGTATGTTTTGCATTTTGATTATTATATGGTGAGGGGACTTTTTTTGGTCCAGTCTATTTGATGTTCTGCAAACTTATTGTACTTTCATAGAGATATCGTTTTTTAGTTTGGGAAAGTTTTCTTCTATGATTTTGTTGAATATATTTTCTGTGCCTTTAAGCTGAAGTTCTTCTTATTCTTCTATCCCTATTATTCTTAGATTTGGTCTTTCCATGGTGTTCCAAGTTTCTTGGATGTTTTGTGTAAAGATTTTGTTGAATTTACTGTTTTCTTTGACTGATAAATCTATTTCCTTCATAGTATCTACACCAGCTGAGATTCTCTCTTCCATCTCTTGTATTCTGTTGGTTATGCTTGCTTCTGTAGTTCCCGTTCATTTACCCAGATTTTCCATATCCAAAATTCCCTCAGTTTGTGTTTTCTTTGTTGCCTCTTGCCTCTATTTCAGTCTTCAAGTTTTGAAAAATTTGAACTGTTTACTTTACCTATTTGATTGCTTTTTCTTGCTTTTCTTGGGTTTCTTTGAGGGATTTATTCACTTTTTTCCAATTTTTTTGTTTGCTTTTTCCTACATTTCTTTAATGGAATTTTATTCCTTTTTAAAAGTCTCCATCATCCTCATAAAATTACATTTAAAATCGTTTTCTTCTGCCTCTTCTGGTTTAGGATGATCAAGTCTTCTTTCTGTATGACCACTGGGTTCTGGTATTAACATGTTACTTTTTACTTGAATGAATTCTTGCATTGGCGCCTACCCTCTTCCTCCAATTGGTGTCAGCAGTTTCTTTGCCTTTTGGTTTAATCCTTGCAGTGGCTGTCTGTGTTTTTAGGAGCTGTTCTTGGTCTGCTCAGTAGTGCCACTGTCTCTGTCTCAGGGAGCCTCTGAGATATCTCTTGGCCCTCTTTCTTGGTCCATTTTCTGCAGTCACAGCCTGTGCTTCAGAGTTCCTCTCTTGATCCTTTCTGTGTAGTTATAGCCTGTGCTTCAGGGTTCCTCTGAGGTCATGGAAGAATAGGAGGGTTTGGAGGCAGAGGGAGACTTGTAGCTTACAGGATCTGATTGATGGGGTGGCGGTTTTGGAACAGCTGACCTCTTGGCCCTCTCTGTGTAGCTGCAGCCTGTGTTTCAGAGTTCCTCTGAGGTTGTGGGTAGGGGAAGGAGGATTTGCGGGCAGAGTGGGACTTGTAGTTTTCAGGATCCAGTAGATGGGGTGGAGGTGTTGGAGCAGCCTACCTGTAGGAAGCTTGCCTGCTGGCTGGTTAGAGAAGCTGAGGCAGTTTGTGGAGGGGCCCAGGGTTTCTGCCCCCTATGGAGGGCCTAGAGAGTGAGGTGTCCCACCGGGTATGTGGTCACTCACTTCTTGGTTCTTTTTGTATACTTGCAGCCTGTGTTTCAAAGTTTCTATGAAATTTCTGGGGGATAGGTGGGTTTTGGGGGCAGAGTGGGACTTGTAACTTTTAGGGTTCAATCAATGGGGTGGGGGTGTTGGAGCAGCCTAACTCTTCGAACTCTCTGTCATTGCAGCCTGTGTTTCAGAGTTTCTCTGATGTCGCAGGGGATAGGAGTGTTTGGGGGCTGAGTGGGACTTGTAGTTTACAGGGTCTGATTGATGCAGTGGGGGTGTTGGAGCAGCCTACCTGCAGGGAGCTTGCCTGCGGGTTGGCTAGTGAAGCTGAGGCAGGTGTGGGAGGGGCCCAGGGTTTTGCCCCAGTATGGAGGGTCTAGAGAGTGGGCTGTCCCTCAGGATGGGTAGTTACTCACCTCTTGGTCCTCTCTGTGTTTTCAGCCTGTGTTTCAGAGTTCCTCTTTGGTCATGGGAGGTAGGAGGGTTTGGGGGTAGTGTCTACATTTTTATACATATAAATATAACTTGGTTATAGTTTCAGGTCTGGTAAATATCATAATATAAACATCCACTAAATGAAAGTTTATATAGATCCATACAAAACCCATGACTCTTTCTTAATGAATTCTTATTAAGTTTGAGCTCCAAATACACAAAGAGAAAATATTAGTGAATCATGTAGTCATGCTTACTCTTCAACCTCAACTTGACAGTATATAGAGTGAGTCTCTTAGGAGACAATCTTTGGACAAGTTTTTGGAGGCACTTCCAGAAAATTTTAAGTTAGGAGGGAAGCCCCCTTTCTGAATGTGAGCAATACCAATCTTGGAGATTCATTCCTACAGGGCCTAGAATACATAAAAGAAGACAAAAAGAAAAAAAGAAGGCAGTTAAGTAGCAGTTTTCATTTCTCCCTCCCTCCTGAGTGTGAGCACACTGTGAGCCCCTGCCTCATTCTCCCACTGCCACAGATAGAGCAATTTTTTACAACTTTCCTTCCATGATGAACTTAAACCGTGATGAACTTAAACCATAGGTCAAAGTAAAACCTTCTTTCTTTATATTGCTTATGTTATACATTGTTTCACTAAAATTAAAAAAAAGGAACAATGTAGAAAATTGGTACATAGAATCCAGGTAGGTCTTGTGGTAAAACAGACCAGTTGTCTCTTAGTCCTTGGGAACTGGTTTGCAAGAGAAGTATAGAATAGATTAGTTTCTCTACAGGGTAGAGAAACTTTAGAATGTTGTAGACAGAAAACCAGAAAACCAGAACATCTATAGAAATGCAGAGAGTAAAGGATTAACAAGGACTGTGTTGAGAACTAAACTAAAGTCTATTCAAGTTATCTTCCATCGCTTAACCTTACTGTCTATTCATGTCCTGAAACTCTGAGTTGAAAAGAAATGTCAGAAAAGTTTGTCAGAGAGAATTTTAAGACAGGTCACCATACAGGTTGTGGTGTGGTTATTTCTCATCGTTCTTGTATTCATCATGATAGACTGCAAATGGAAGAGAAATAGGAAGCTTGGTGAACAATGAAATCTGAGTGAGTTCGAAATCTGAGTGAGTTTAGAGTCAAAGAGAAGGAAGGTGATAAAGCAGCTGTAATTCCAAAAGAGATTAACGCCATTGAAAAGAAAGCTAATGCTTTGTATTTAGACCATGGGAAAGCTTCCCTGCGGGTGTGATGCCCCTCATGGATGTCTGTTAACTGTGAAAATCCAAAGTCTGAAAGAAGTTAGCCAGAATATAGAGAAAGGTTCTCAAGTGAATTCCCAGGGAACAAAATGGCTTAGAGAATGTTTTCCAAACAGAAGTTACTACCACTATGGTGAATGTGGGGCATAGTACGTCTTTAACTTGCACATAATCTCAATATCCTCATGCACATGGCATGACTTTTCAAGTATTCAAAACTGCAATTGCAGTGGAGCTATAAAAGAGTTCACAAATGTTGCAGAAAGCTCCAGAGATCAGGCTGTATGCTCCAGGATGAAATTCCATGCAAGGTGACTTGAGGAGGACACTGCATGAAAATGTGAAGGTGCAGCCTAAAAGCTGTAACAGAGAGCTCAGGCTGTTGGAGATGGCAGGACCATGGCATTGTCCACGAGTGGAAGTTGCAGGTATAAGGTAGAGCTGGGTTAAGAGAATAGCTGCGTGTGGTAAAGGAGGCATAACTGAGGGGTTGGTGCTCCTAAAACTTGTTGGAAACTGTGATGTCACCAAGAGTCTCAGATGCTGAACAAAGAGCTGAGGTGTGTACTGTCTACATTGTGGGGTTTCATTCCCAATTTAGCCCAGTTTTTTTTGTTATGCTCATATGCCTTCCTTTTGTATTAGCTTCATGCCATTGTATATTGGAAATAACTTGTTTTCCGATTTTGTATGGGCTCATCTGTAAAAGATTGTCTTGACTCTCAGAAGAGACTTTTAGGCTTTTGAATAGTGTTATCAGTGTTAAATACTATGGGATCTATTATAGATGTATTAAAAGTATTTTTATCATCACACAAACATGAGACTTTAAGGGCCCAAGTACGTTGTTCTAGATTAGAGTTATTATACTTATAAATCAAGATGACAATATGTTGACTTGTAATGAGCAGTCTTATCAATCTGACTGGCTGGAGAATCAAGTGTTAGGTAAATTCGGTTGTATTTCCCACATCCTAGAATGAGCACAGTGGATAACAAAGTGGAAAATAACTTGACCAAATTTACAGTGGTCCTTGGCACTAAGATGTGGAAAGGGAAGGCAAAAGTTTAAAGTCTTACAAAGGCATACATCACCCACATTCTGTGGTGTCAGTCAAAACTGATAGAATATGCACTAAATTCAGTTTCCACTAAATAAAGATCTTTTCTGCTTATCTCACAATGGTTTTCTAATAGAATAGAACTTAGTAAATATCTGATGGATGAATAAAACAACAAAAAATATAGAGATATAAGGAATGAAAAAATCAAAATAAAGTTCCCCTCTTTTATGCTCCCAATTATGTATATTAAACCTGTTTTTAGGATATAAGAATCAATCACACAGAGCATTTTTATTTCCATATTTAATATACTCCAAGAATTTAATCATATAGGAATATTCATTAACTCTACCTGAAGGTAATAAATATAAATTATTTTGTTTTGCCATTGATCAAAACTTAGAAGCACTGACTAATTTGGAAATTCCATCATCTATCTTCTGTCAATAATTAGTTGATATAATTGTTTCCTTCTTGATTTAGGGAATGGTACCATTCACTCAGAGTGCATCATTGTATACAGCTTCTGGGGGTATAGTTGATAACGAACACACCTTGATTAAAAAAAGAGCATAAATGTGAACTATCTTTTTTTAAGTAGGAGAAAATAAGAATTAATTCTAGTTGATATGATCTACATAGAGTCAAAGTATGCTCGGAGAAAATGGACTATTTGTGGTAATTTCTTACATACAAATCTAATGACTTAGAGTTTAGGATACACTTTTATGCTTTATAGTAAACCCATAGCATACTGGAAGGTACATGGACAGAGAAATAAACCTGGTATAATATCATGATGTTGTTGTTACAAGCTATCTTGACATAAACAGAGTCTTATGTAAAGCAACCAGAGGCAATAAAAAGCTAAAATTCTAAAAAATAAAGCAGGAGAAAAAACAAACTATTACAATAAAATCTGGCAATTACTATCTGCAATCACCATATTAATTAGAAAAAAGTATTTGACTGTTTGAATAATTATATCCTTGATACTGTGGGCGGCAAACTTGTTTCTAATCCTGGTACTTATCTTGGCCATACACTGTCAGCTGGTGGATATTTTCTTTGATTTCTTGTTAAATGAGAGGCATTTGCCATTTTTTAATAGCCTCTTTCAATGTGAAAATAGGCCTCTTCCAGTTATAGCTCCTATCCATTATGCTGAGCAAAAATACTTAGGAAACATGTTTATGTCTTTAGTGAGCATGTACGGACATTTATCCTTGTCATTGTTCTCCAAGCAATATAGTGTGACAATGATTTGCATAAACATTTGAGTTGCATTGGGTAGGATGAGCAGTTTGAGATAATCCCATGGTTTAAAATAAATTTAAGGAAGGCTTTACCAGTGTAGTGAGTGTTTACAGGCATTCCCTCCCGTTCTCCTCATTCTCTATATAAGATAGTATGATAATTATTGATATAGCACTTCCTCAGTGGTATTTGGATTGTAAGTAGGCTGTAGATGATTTTATGATTTAAAGTGGAGAGAAAGACGTGTATCCATCGTATGCAAATGCTGTGCTATTTATATAAGTAACATGAGCTTCTGCAGATTTTGGTATCCACAGGGCATCCTGGAACAAATCCTCCATGGATACCAAGGGAAGATTATAATTTTCATTTTATTCTTTGTCATAATATTAATAGCAATATTTAAATGTTACATGGGAGCATTTATAATAGTATTTATAAAGATTTTAATAACATCACTGTATCTGATCCCTATTGCAAGACTGGTACAGAAGTAGTTTATTTTAAGCATTTAGCGTTTAATAAGAAAATGAAAAAGAAATTTCCTTAATATTTCATGATACTAGGTGTTAGTGGCAACTTTTAGTTCAAAAATCATATTAATACAATGACCTAATTGGCTTTTTCTTATACTTTAAAAAGCTAGAAGATTAATTAAATTTTAAGGTATTATTGTACTAGAAAATGTTTCATTATAATACTTGTGACAAAGATAATCTTGATTACCTACATCTGTGGCTACAGGAAGTAGGTTTTTGGTCAGATTTTTCTAAAAAAAATTAAATCAAAATTTTATAAAAATCATTTATATTTTACCTTGTGACATGTTAACTAATTCCTTCTAGCCTGAAATGTCAAGTAGAAACAGTGATGTGTCGAACACACCTAGGCTTCTGTGTTGGAGAAAATTTGAATTAATATACTTCCCTATTAGGAGTTTATTACAGTTCAATTAGAAAATCTATTTTTGCACCAATTAGAACAAATGGGAAGGTGAAATCCATAGCATCAAAGGTTAACATTGGAAGAAAAGAGTTTTACAATTACTTTCAGGGTTTTGGAGGTCTGGGACTTAGATAGAACTTTCAGAATAAGATGAAAAAACCTACCCAATTGTCTGGATACAAGAGAGATAGTAAATGGTATTCCTACATTATTGGCCCCACTCTACACATATAACTCATTTTGAAGCTGAAAGGGGCAGAGGAATCAACACAAAATAGTCATTCTTCTGAAAGTGACTTTAAAGGAGGGTGATTGAATCAGTATAATGATGTAATTGAGACCATTCTTTTGATATGACTATCTATGAGGAGAATGGACCTCTCCTATAGCTACAGTGTACAACTGTATGTATTGGTGGGGGTCCACATGAGCATGTTTATAGCCCACCATCTTTAGGTAGAGGAACCTCATAGATTTATTGAATTCTAAAATTAAGCCATTAGAAGCAGCATTCCTACTAGCCAACAAGACAAGTCAATTAAGATTACCTAGAAAAGAGGCAAAAACGTAAATGAAATTGCAATTAACATCTTAAGAAGTAGTACAATCAAATACTTATAGCAACAAAGACAATGAGCTTGTTTAGGTCTTCAACAGTAACAATATCAATTTATGGTAGCCTTGACATAGAGACAGTAGTAAGTTTAGGAAAATCTCCAAGAAAACTGGACAGTCTATTTAAAATTATTAATTGTTGCAATTTCCCCTGTAGCACACTCCTTGTCCCTGGGCGAGTATAGTTAGAGGAGTGATACTGCCTCATGACCTTCGTCTTCTTTTACCTAGTGACTGCGAGTTTGAAAGAAAAGAGGTTGCATGCTTTACTCGGCCCCTTTCTAATGGTGGGAAGACACTACTAACATAGTACCGAAATCCAAAGAATAGCCAAAACCAAAACAAACAAAATCAAATCAAACCTGTATCTCCCATCTCCTTAAAAACCTGACTTAAAGCAAAAACTCAAGGTCCTGTAGGACACAAGAAAGATAGAGGGACAAAGAATTTCCCAAGTGAGAAATCATTATCTTTTCAGATCAGACACTTCCAAAATTATTAAAAATGAAAAGAGAGACATTACCTGAAAACTAAGTCTCCCTGTTGTCAGCTAGGTTTCTGGGCTGAGTCCTTTTTTTCCTAATGTTCTTAGAGAGAAGGTGTAACATGAGGGCTCAACTGCTTGTTGGGTTTCTGTCCTGCCATATCCCACAGCTGTTTAGTCCCAGAGAAAAATCACACAGCGAGGACGGTACTATTGACCCCTATAGTTAGGGACACTAATAGGACAACAAATAAAGGTCTTTTGTATTTGTTTTTATTTTGTTTGGTTTACTTAGCAATGCATAAGTATTCTCAGATCCTACGTATTTTGCTCTTCTGTGATTTTTTTTATAGAAGTGTCTCACTTTATGACAGCATCTTGAAACACTTCAATGTTGCCTTCTTGTAAAGCTTGCTCTTGAAATCAGGCATAACATTTAAATGTATAAATTTCTCTTCAAAATCACTGGAACTTCTCCTTAAGGTAAGATGCTGCCTTTGAAATCCCAATCATTTTAATTGGAGTAGACCACTTTAATGATTCAAATCCAAATAAAATAAAGGAAATTTGGGTTACTTTAGTTAGTGCTAATGGCCTGATCTTTCACTCAGTGTATGATGCTTTCAAGCAGACCTTGACCTCAGGGTAGATTTCTGTTTTCATGAAAGCTATGAATATACAGACTCTATGGAAGAAGGTATGGTCTCCATTGGTAGCTTGTCCAAACTCCCATGACTTTTTATAAAATCATGACAGAAGTTAGCTTCAAAGTAAGGTGAGACAAAACATATCTTGTTTATAAATAGAACTTGAGTGGCAAGAAATAGTGAACACTTTTAATGACAATGAGTTACTTTCCATAATTTCTTTGTTACTTGAAAATTGTTATAAATTCATTTCTCCTAAAGTTTTTATGGACCAGAGGTCTTAAGGAATTTCAATGAACACAGCTCTTCTGCCAAGAAACAAGAATGTACAGTGACTGTTTCGTTTAGTTGCCTGGACTTTTTTTTCTTTAAATCGCATTGGAATAGAGTTTATCATGACTGATTGTAACATAAGGTCCCAATTCTTCGTTAGTAATCTAGCATCATGTTAAAGTAATAACACTATTGGGGGAAAATCTGTATTATATATACATGGCCAACAAAAACCAAATTAGTGACTTTTTAGATTTGATTGATCTCTATCACACTATTTGTACAGAAATGTATATAAAGACTGCTAAGCTATCGTGAAGTCTTTCACGTTGATATTAGAGAACGGATCTTTCATCGTTGCTCCTCATTGTGCCCAGAAAGCACAGTCTCTAGAGCTTTCCATAGCCAACCATCATGATTTAATTAACAGTCCACATGTTTCAAATGAGGTGTAATCACTTGATTTAAAATAACCCTCATTGAGACTATTAAAATCTTTTATTTGATCACACCTCTTAAACAATCTAAGATATCTAAGCTTATTTTTCAACTGGTTTACTGACACTATGATTTCACTAGCACAGTGATGATTAATTTTTATTGTTAATTTAGTTGGGTTTTGTAATCAGCTATTGCCAGATACCTGCTTCGCCTGCTTAGGCAGGGGAAAAGGGTGTCAGGTCCCAAAGAAGATGTAAGGAGTTGGCGGCAAGGGGTAGGAGGTTAGACTGAGGGAATGGGGGTCAACAGGATCTGAGGGTGAATAAAAATGACTGACAGCAGCATTTAATTGAGAGAAAATTCCACCTTTATACACATAGGATTAAATGGAAGACAAAGGACATGTGAGCTGGGGTGTAGTTTGAGATCAGAGACTGAGGAATCTAACATTGACCTTGACAATAGGCATTGATCCTATATTAATAAAACAGCCATAAGTTCCGCTTGCTAGATATAAGAATGACTGTTTATCAAGCATGTATTTTCCTTAAGTTCCCAAAAGAGTGGAAACACTTGTCCAAATGCATGACCTTGGGAAAAGGATTGCTTCTGGGAAGCAGACACTATAAAATTTCCTAGTCTTGCTCTATGGGCTTATTCCTCTTATATGCTCTCAAAATGGAAGGTCGGGATGTCTTACTCTTCCCCCATTATACTGTGCCATTTCTGATTTCTCTGTTTTTATTAACTGAACTCTTGCCTTTAATGGCCTCAGGCTTGTGATCTGAATTGCAGGCATTTCATCCTTGGGATCAGGTGTGTCTAGTAAATCTCTAACCTTACTGTTCATGATGTAATTAGGAGGCTACAATGAAATTCCTGGTTCCACAGAGGCAGGTTTTTTTTTTTTCAAAGAAAAATTTTGTTTAGAGAGGGTACAGTTGTACACATTTTTTTCCATTTTCTTTATTATTATTAAAAATTTCCACCTCCTCCCCTCCT
>LOJH01066344.1:0-10353 GCA_001685095.1 Ellobius talpinus | reverse complement strand
TATTTTGGGTGTTAAGCTAGCCATGCGGGAGCCAGGTGGGACGAAAAGCAGGCCCTCTCACCTTTTCACTACATAGATCTCTTAAAAGGCATTCTGAAAGAAGTTAGATAACCCTCAATCATTAGAATGAAAGATCCATAGGTAAAAGAGCCCCACAAGTACATGAATTAAGTTAGACATGGTGGCTCCCAATTGCAATCCCAGCACCTAGGAGACCAAAACATGATTTTGGAAAGTTCAAGACCAGGCGAGGCTACAAAGCAACACCTTGTCTATAGAAGCAAACCAAATATATATACATAAATCACTGTAGGGTTAGAGGTTTTCTCTAGGGCAGAATACTTGTTCAGTATGTGACAAGACTTTATATCATCCCTAGCACTATAAAGAAAAACCACCACAGAACTAAAATGGAGCCTAATGGGACTTGGCTCTGCAGTAGAGTCTGAGCACCTGTGAGTCTTTGGAGCCAATCCCAACCCCACCCTCCAAAAGGGCTACAAATTACCATATAGATCAGAAGCCACAAGGTAACTACAGGAATCCAATCCTGTAGGATGATTTAAACGAAGGCTTCAAGGCACTTCAACTTCTCAGATGTAACAGATAATAAGTTTGAAGTACTGTAATTTATTAGAATTAAAGCTATTAGCATCTACATGCAAATTAAGCAATCTCAGGAAGCAAGTTTTAAAGGCCCTGTTCTAAACTAAGTACGGGAGCACACACCTGTAATTCCAATCTGGAGGCACAGATGGGAAGATAAACACAAGACCCAACCAGCCAGGACTATAGTGAGACCCTACCTGTTCCCAGAAAGCAAGCGAGCAAAGCCCTGCTCTAAAGTGAAGAGTCTACATACAGTCCTAATGCTCATCTCTTTCTGCACAGCACTCTGGAGCAGTCCTATCTTCTACAGACACAGCTTACTGAGGGAATTCCAAAAGGCTCCATCATTACATAAAAAGCTCTGCCAGGCTGTGCACATCAACCACAAACTGAACATAAGTCCTGAAAACGAGGCAGCACTTCACATGGACTACTTACCTGGACAGAGAAAAAGCCGCTGTCATCCATATTTCCAGAAGGCTGCTGTGGGCAGAGATGGATGGGAAAAGAATTAAAACTGTCATTAGGGTGCACATTTATAAGAACACACTGTACCAAGTGAGGAGCAGAGTTATAATTAACAAGTCAGACTCCTATGGCGAGAATGGCTCATCCTCCTTTAAAGAGCACCCGTATTTTAAAAATAAAATGGGATTTGGAGAGTCTGAAATCAGTACCTGCAAAAATGTGCGGTAGTCTTCACTGGTAACTCCTCCTTCTGCCATTCTCATCCTTTCTTCTTCATCAAGCTGGTGTGCAATAGAGGATAGCTCCACGGGGCTAAAATACTCCCCTTGCAATAGATTATTCAGGCAATGCTGAGCACAAAGTGAGCCTTCTTGCTAGTGTTTCCAAAAGAGTAAATTTAAATGTGATTTATTAAGTGGATCTGTACAGTATATTCTAAAAAATGTAATTACTAACTTTATAATACAGTCAAAACAAACCTCATAAACCTTAGGAAAATCTGATTTTACAAGTATACACGTTTTCATTTGTCTTTGTTTATTTTACAGCTATATAACGATAGGAACAAAAATGAAGAATGATTTACAGTATAACTTCATCCATCCACATCCAATCTCATATAAGCCTAAAAATTACCCTATAAAAATATTTAGCCTTTTCAATTTTTCAGTACCTACAAGAATTCCTCTTTGGAGATTCCATGGCAAGTGACTACTACAAAAGGGGAGTATTATCCCCTGGAACATCCATTCTTCTAAAGTTAGTCACTATCTGACCTGAAAGCCTGTCCTTTTAAACTCAAGAGCTGGTGTAAGTGGGACAGTTCTGTCTCAGGTTAAGACCCACAGTTCTAGAGCTGAGGCCCTCATTGGCCAACTCTGCAGACTCATTCCATGTAGCATAGAGAAAGAACTGTCCCAAGCTGAAGACAGTCCACACCCATGAGTGGACAAGCTAGTAAAAGGAGCCAAGTTCAACTCCCTAAGAGATCCTTAGCATCCTCTCGTGGAAAGAGGTACAACATCCCATGAACCCAGGGGCCTCTAGTGCTGGTTAGCTGGCTTTCATACACAACTGGAACCAACCCAACTCCAAGTCCAGACTGCCTGACTGAGCAGGCTTCATCACTCTCCTAGTCCTAACCCTGTTGTTTTCCTATGCTACAGGTACAGAAGGGAGACTCCTGAGTAGATGAGTTGGGTGGACACAGACCCTAAGTATGCTTTTCTGGGAGGCAAAGGCAGATGGGAGAACACTTCCTCTGTTAAATCTGGCCCTCAAGGGGCCGGTCAGGCCTCCTGAACTCAACCTGCCAGGCACCATGCCTCCTGGTCTGAGCTATGTTACATGGCAGATGATGACTCGAAAGAGCACCTTACAAGATGCATTTCCCCATGATGAGTCACTGTTGGAGGAACAAAATATAATTGCTGAAGTAGATACAGTAGACGTGTCTGTTATGGAATTGGAAGGCAGAGTTCAGAGAGCTTGAGTCTGATACAAAGCCAAAGAAAGCTTATCTTCATAATCCGCTAAGTAATGCTGCCCCAGAATGGCTTGGAGCTAGAGTTAAATATCCCTTTAAGTTGCAGTTACATGGTGGCAGAATTCTTTGTCTCTGCCTCTTTTCCCTTCTACTGTTGATCTATTTACTAGGAACAACTTCCACCAAATACTGACTACTCTCAAGTAGAGATATACAGACATTCTACTTAAACCCTAGTGGAAATGCAAGCACTACACAAGGTAGTCAAGAGGCTAAAAACATACAAATTCATGAGTTATCAGGGAAATGTATATCAAAACCACAACACAGGGCAGGAGGTGGCTCAGCAGGTAAAGGTGCCTGATGTCAATCCCCAGATACTACTGTAGAAGGAGGGAATGACGCCTGAGTACTTGCCCTCTGACCTCCACATGCCAGCACTCGCATGCCAGCACTCGCATGTATGCCTCATACATACAAATGATAAAAAGATTATTTTTAAATATTACACTTATTGACAGATTGACTGACTGGAGGGACACAGAGGACAACCTTTAGGATTCAATTTCTACGTTCACAAAGTGGGTCCCAAGGATCAAGCTCATGTTCTAAGGCTTGCTGAGCTATCTTAGAAACGTTTTTGTTGTTGTTGAGACAAGGTCTCACTTTGTAGCCCAGGCTGTCCTGGAACTCATTATATAAACCAGGCTGGTCTCGAACTCATAGAAATCTGTTTGCCTCTGACTCCAAGTGCTGGGATTAAAGGTGTGCACCACCACCACCTACCTAAAAAAAATTACTTCTGTAAAAGAAAATTTCAGTGTGTTATTACTATCCAGTCTCAAGATCAGCTATTACAGTGAAGAGGTTTAGAATCACAGACAACAGTTGTTATAGGAGCAAATATAACTTAGCAAAACCATTGTACAACAACCTTTATCTCACCAGAGCTCATAAATCTCTATATTCTGTGGTTACGCACATACACTGCAAATGCACTCACCAAAGCACTACTTGTAGGCTTCCAAACTGGAAAGCACCCAAAGACAGTTTAGATCATAGAACTGTATATACATTGTATATGAATAAAAGTAAATTAAATAAAAGTAACTGTAACAATATGGATGAATCTCTCAAATACTTTTAAAAAATAAAAAACACACAACACTCAAAAGAGTAGTCACCAGAGCTAAGGATGTAGCTAGTATGTGCAAGGCCCTGGGTTCAATCTCTACTACCACCACCAAACTAAGACAGCAAAGGTACAGGGTGCAGCAAGTGAGAGGAACCTAGTGACCTAAATTCCATCCCTGGAACTTACTTAAAAGTCAAAGAGAACATTCCACAAAGTTTCCCCTAATCTCTATATACATACAGAGGTATGTGTCCATTCGTACAACATATCATGCAGAAACACAAGAATAATAACTTAAAAAATTAAAAGAGTTTACAAATAGACAAAATTAATCTCTTAATCTAAAATGGCAGAATTGCCTGGCAGAAGTAAGTGCAGGAAGAGCTAGTTCCTGGGAGAGAGGATTAAGGGGATTTAGGATTTAGGCAAACAGTCTATGATTCCATATGTGTTTCCTTGACTGCACACTCTCATGACTTGTGTTTTCTTGTGTATGACATACTTAATTTAAAACATTCAGACTAGGTTAGACAGTGGTGGCAAACGCCTTTAATCCTAGCACTTGGGAGGCAGGTGGATCTCTGGGAGTTTGAGGCCAGCCTGCTCTATAAAGCAAGTTCCAGGACAGCCAAGGTTACACAGAGAAATCTTGTCTCAGAAAACAAACAAAAACAAAAGAAAACAAAACAAACCATTCAAACAAGAAGGCCAGGCATGGCAGTGCATACCTTTAATCCCAGCACTCAGGAGTCCAAGATAGGTGTATCTCCGTGAGTCACCTACATATTGAGACCCCATCTCAAAAAGAAAAGAAAAGAAATCAAGAAACATCTAACATGGTGATCAGGCGCTCAATTTGGGGAAGCAATTATGATACAATCTTCAGTCTGATTGCGAAGCAATATGTTTCAGTGTGGCATTCTTAAACTACGATCACCATACTTTTTAAAGATATTTTTGTTTATATATATATATGTTTTGTCTGCATGTATGTCTGCACCATACACATGCCTGGCGTTCACGGAAGCCAGAAGAGTGGGGCTGGATCTTCTGAGACTAGAGTTGCAGAGGGTTGAGTCATCATACAGGTCTGGGAATCCTGGGTTCTCTGAAGAGTAGCCAGTGCTCATAATCTCTGAGTGCTGAGCCACCTCTCTAGCCCCTAGTCACCATATTTAATATACAGAAATAGTGACATCCAAAATTTTGATAAAAAATTCTTGCTATTAAAGATTGTGGCTTTGGAGGCTGGAGAAATGGCTCAGCAGGTAAAAACACTATTCTTGCAGAGGATTTGGGTTCGGTTCCTAGCATGTACGGGGAACTCACGACGAGCTATAATTCCAGTCCTAAGGGATCTGATGCCCTCTCCTGGCCTGCTCAGTCACTGTATGAACATGGCACACTGACTCATGTAGGTACTCATATACATAAAATAAATGAAGTCTTTAAAAAACCAAGTATGTATCTCATTATGCCCAGTTTATGTGGTACTGAGGATAGATAAAACTCAGGCCTGAGCTACATTCCCAGTCCCTAAAATATTAGGTTTTTTTATTAAGAAAAATAAGCACTTAAAATCAAACCATGACCAAGTAAAATGGTACTGCTACCAGAGTATACTGCTCTATACTTCTAATATGATTAGTGGAAGGAAAAACCAAATTGTTTGAAACAATTTAAAAATTGGGCTGGAGAGATGGCTCAGTGGTTAAGAGCACAGACTGCTCTCCCAAAGGACCCGGGTTCAATTCCCAGCACCCACATGGCAGCTCACAACTGTCTAAAGATCCAGTTGCAGGGGATCTGACACCTTCACACCAATGCACATAAAAAATAAAGTTAAATAAACCATAAAAAAAATCACATTGCTACACGCTGATCAAATTCCACATGAACTAAAAAAGTTATCACCCCCTCTGATCATGCATTTTTTTCTGTCTTACTGCCACTGCCTGAGTTAGCTTGTTCCCTGTTTCTAATCAGGGTTTTACCCAAGTGGGGAGCTAGCAAGAAGGCTCAACAGGTCAGTATCTGCTTGCTGTGATCATGAAGAGCTGAGCTCAATTCCCAGGACCCACACGGTGGGAGGAGAGGACCACCTCCCACTAAATTGCCCTCTGACCTCCACATATACACTGTGGCCTGTATGGAGCACCACAATACATACAATGCAACAAAATGTAATAAATCACTTTTAAGTATTTCACCCAAGTAAAAGAAAAACTTACTTCGCTACTAAAATCCTATGACTTGGGGTCCATATTTTACTGTATATGGACCAGAAGATGAACACACTACACTTCCACTTCTACCAAGATGGTCTATAAAATCACAAAAGGGAACTGTAACCAAGTCACTCCCCAGGTTTTTGGGTCCAACCTCAAACTAGGAAAAACCCCAGTGACAGTAATAACTATAATAGAAAACATACAACCCTAATGGTACTCTCAAAAATAGACCAATAGTGGACTGGTCTTCCTGTGTGGGTAAAGACTGTGTGACTCAGAGCTCATACCACAGCCATAGCTTATTGTCACCACCTCTTTAATGCTTAGTGTTTTCCTATTCCTTCATTTTTGTTTTACGCTTGAGACTGGTCCTTACCCATATTAAGTAAGTGCTCTACCACTGAACTACACTATACCCCCAGATCTCTTCTGTTCCTTATTTAGTATGGGGTTCAGCAAACACAAGGATCTAGTAGCATTGTAACAGGTACAGCTACAGTACTACTGGACAGCGTCTTAGCATGCATGACTTTGAGGCAACTAATTTCTGTCATTAACTACAGAGGCAAAAAAAGAAAACTACAGAGATTATGAACTTATCCAGACCCCTACAAGCTGCAATTAGCAGAGCTGGAGTTCAAACCCAGGCAGAGGTTTCAAGTCTGTGCTGTTACCATTTCCTCAAATCAATTATTTGGAATTAGGCTTTCCATAATCCCCACATATCTTGAATATCACTAAGAACCTCAACCACAAAAGGGCACAATGGATGTGACAAGGTCAATGCTCATCCTCTTTTTCATCTTTTTGGGTTTCACATTCCCAGTTCACACTACACTGAAAGCAGAGATACAGACTGCACCAAACGAAGTCAGTGCTGGAAGCACTAACAAGAGTGGCAGAATACAGGCACCAGAATAAGAGCAACAACAAAACATTGCATCCAAGAAAGCAGCTAGTATTGGTAATTTACTATTAGTTAGTAGATGGTAAACTCTATAGCTCATGGGTCCAAGTTCAATCTTCCTCAAAAGCCAAAAACTGTATTTTATTTTAAAAAAAAGAATTTAGAGAGAACTAGAAATACAGTCACATAAATGAAACTTTGTGACAGAGATACACATATATGGCCTGAAAGGTTTAAAATATTTAGAGACTAGGCATGGTGGTGTGAGACTTGAATCACAGCTGGGTGGTGGTGGCACACGCATTTAATCACAGCCCTGGGAAGGCAGAGGCAGGTGGATCAATGTGAGTTCAAGGCCAGCCTGTTCTACAAGAGCTAGTTCCAAAGGAGACTTGAATACCAACACTTGGGAGGGATCTTTGTGAGTTCAAGGTCAGCCTGGTCTAAAAAGCAAGTTCCAAACAAGCCAGGGCTAAACAGTGGGACCCTGTCTTAAAAATAAAATAAATTCAGGACTTGTAGCCTTTAAATAAATAGAACCACATACCTTTTAGAGTAGTGGTTTTCAACCTTCCTAATGCTGCAACCCCTTAACATAATTCCTTCCCCAACCACAAAAGTATCTTTGCTGTTACCTAATAACTGTAATTTGCTACTGTTATGAATCATAATATAAATATCTGATAAACAGAGAGTCTTTGGTAGCCCCTGTGAAAGTGCCATTGGATCCCCAAAGGATTAGGACCTACAGGTTGAGAATCACTGTTTTAGATGCTCAAGGAACTGTTCACCCCTGCTCATATGCACACGGTCTTACTCAAGCCAAGAATTCTGGTTATTCTACTGTCTCAGCATACTGAATAGACGACATTATAGGCACACACTATGTGCTTAACTATACTGGAGATCTACTAATGAACAACTGCTTTTACTTATTGTTTTTGCTTTGTTTTGTTTTGTTTTGGAGACAGGATCTCTCTACCCAGCCCTGACTGTCCTGGAACTCACAGGTTGGCCATGAACTCAGAGATCTGCCTGCTTCTATCTCCTAAATGCTGGGATTAAAGGCCTGGACCACCACCATGCCGGGCTAATAACTGTTTTTATATTCTAACTTGTATTCTAATACTCAAAGGGGCAAATGTAAAATTAATTTCTAGAGGAAGTGGTTAAGACTTCTCTAAATGACCCTCTGATTAAAAGCTATGGCTTTACTAAAGGTTCATTTCCTCTGGATATTTAAGTTGATGATAAAAACAAATGTACTCTTTAGGGCTGGTGACACACCTCAGTTGGTACGGTCCTTATCATACAAGCCTTAGGACCTGTATTCAAGCCAAGGATGGTGGTACCCATTTGTAACTGCAGTGCTGGGGAAGAGGGAATGGGCAAATACCTGGGGTTAGCCACTCTGACACGTTCCAGCCCAGTGAGAAACACCATCAAGGCTGTCCTCCTGCCTCTATATGTATGCATATGCACATATGCATCCCCACCCATATGTTTGAGGGTACATGTACACACACACACAGTAAAAATACTTTTCAAGCATTCATTAAGTATATTAATGTGAAAAATGAGTGACTTCTGAATAAGCATGGTTTGTGTATATCTGTGGGTGTGAGCAAGTACATGTTTGTATATGTGTTCCTGTGCACATGTAAGCATGCAGATCCTCAAATACTGGGGATACAAACACACACTGCCCTGTCTGGCTCTACATGGTTGCTGGGCATCTGAACTCAGGTTTGCATGCTTGTACAGCAAGCACTTTACCAGCTGAAGCACTCCCCAGTCTCAGTACGTTTTCGTTAGGCTAGCACTTTGGATAAAATGGTTCAGTCATTACTTTCACTGAAATCTGCTCAAATGAGGAACAAACAATATTATAAAGAAGAGATGGTGGGGGCTGGAGAGACACCTCAACAGTTAAAGAGTACTGGGTGCTCCTCCAGAGGTGAGGACCCAGGTTCAATTCCTAACACCCATGTGGCTGCTCACAACCTTCTGCAACTCTAGTTCTGGGGGATCTTCTGGCTTCAGTGGACACCAGGAACACACAATGCACACAAAGGCAAAACACCCAATCAAAAATATTTTTTTTAAACACACCAAGTGCCCTAGAAATGACACAACGCATAAAGGAGCTTGCTGTGAAAGCCTGAGTTAGATCCCGGGAACCCACCCCAGGTTGGAAGGAGAGAATGGACTTTATAAAGTTGTCCTGACCTCCACACAGGTGCACACACACACACACACACACATCATACACACATGGCTGTAATAAAATGTTTTTTAAAAGAATGCATGAAACAGTGTATAAAGTGTTCAAAGTTTACCACATTTCAAATGGGTTCTAAGCCAAAGCCTTTGGAAAATTAATTACAAATGTATGGGGAGGGCTGCTAGGAGCATGGCACGTGGCTGTAATTCCAGAGCTCAGGAGGCAGAGACAGGAGGATGGGAAGATTGGAGAGTCTGGAGCCAGCTTGGGCTGTCACAAACTAGTTCCAGTTCCAAAACAGTCAGAATTGTCTTCTCAAGAGCACTTCATTTAACAATTTCTTGATTTACATCACTTTTGTTTTTCCTTTGCAGTGCATGAATTTTAAATGCCTTGAATAGATGCTCAATTACAAGTACTCAACAAAACAAAGACGCTTTGCTCCTACTAAATAATAGTACTAGCTTGCAACCCTCGCCAAACCTAAAACGATTATGAAACATGGTATCATATGCCAAAGTTGTCTGAGGAACACCCAAACGACTTAATAATTGTGTGAGCAAAGACCAGTTTCTCAAGATGTCACAACAATTCTTCTAAGTGTAGTCACGTAGGAAGGTGAGGAAGAAACTACCCGGATCACACAGCAGAAAGATTCTAACCTATTCCATAATACCTAAAAACAAAGCTGGCCTCCTAGTCCGGAAATTTGGGGTAGCAAACCAAACCCAGACATCCCGTAATAAAAACTCTTACGACGACTTCCCTTAGGGACTCCGGGGTTTCCTACTTTACTTCCCAAGTGTCAGGCCCGTCAATGGGAGAGCCACGGTAAAAACTGCTTGAAGGACGAGGGATTGAGCATCAAGATCTAAATGCACGGGACATTCCATTACAGAACTGAGTTGAAGAGAAAAGTTGATTCTGCCAGAGGATAAGGCCGGGGGCGTGGGTGGAGTTGGGAAGGGTCCACCAGGTGTGAAGAGGTGACTCGCTAGACTAGACTCTCGGAGAGAAGACCGAAGAAACCCGAAAAGGCGTGGCAAGTGAAGAAGAAACGCCCGCGCTAACCCTCCGGGTGAAGCCCCCGAAATCCCGATCGAGCGCTGGTTACCCGCCCGGTCCTCTGGGGCGAGGGCGCAAGGGGCGCATGTGGGAGGCTTCCGGAGCAGAGCCTTGGGGAGGAGGCAGGAAGCGCCCCTCACCCAGCCAGGTTGGGATGGGGGCGCTCGGGCCCCGCCCTGAGCTCCTGAGGCGGCGTCGCTGCTCCCCACACCCGCCGCCGAGCCCCGG
>LOJH01066342.1:0-10353 GCA_001685095.1 Ellobius talpinus | reverse complement strand
AAAAAGTTATCCAGTAGCAAGCTTACTGGGTACCAGTGAGGACTCTGAGAGCACTGAGAGCCGTGTCTCACTAGTGCTCCACTAAGTGCTCTCGGCCTCCTCTCCTCTCTCCTTTGTCCCTGAGGGGCTGTTTGCATGGGTTCCTTCCTATCACTTTGAATCTATGCGGAGTCATTTTATGAAGCTCTGACAAAACAGCTGAGGCTCAACAGTTGTAAGGAAAGAAGTAGATTTAACACAGGGTTCTGGAGAATAGACATCCAAGTAGCCACACGTGCTTGGCCTTTAGTGAGGGTTGTTAGCTGCACCACAGCCTGAGGAAGCAGAAAAGGAAGAGGCTCTATGCAGAAGGGGCTAACTATGTCAGTTGACTTTTATGATAATAGTGCTATCTTTTTAATTTAAGAATATTCTTTTAAACAATTCATTTATTTAGAGTCTTGTACATGCACACAATGAAATATGAACCTATATCCTCCATATCCTCCTTTCAACTCTTCCTGCATTCCCTACACATATAACCCTCCCAATTTCATCTCTCTCTCTCTCTCTCCATTTGGACCATCCACTGTAGTATGGACGGTCTACCAGTGGCCACACCCCCAAAGAAGAACGATTTTCCCTCCCTAAGCTCCCCAGTTAGGGGTGGGGCCTCCTGAGTTCTTCCTCCAGCCACATCTTAACAGCATATCTTCAAAGTTAACTAACTCCTGGAGACCAGTATAATGTAACTTCTTGGTCTGACCGCACCCATGATGATCTCCCTTTGAAGGTTTTATCACTCCTCAATATGCTCACACTGCTGAGCAAGCTCCAACCCATGAGCTTTCAGCCACACTTCCAAAGCAGATATTTCCCCTACAGTTGGTTCCTCGTGAACATTCAAACATCTACAAAAACTCATCTCAGAAGTCTAGACTCTGCCAGTGTCCCCCCACCATCTTCGGGGAAACCAGCCTTTCCCCTCACCCCTCCTCTCATCTGCATTTCTTCTCCAGTGACACTGCACCTCTAATCTGAGTCTGCTCAGATCTGCACCCACAGCATGAAAACGTTTCTCTAAAACGCAGGGTTGATCAGGTTAGTGTCATGGGTAAACAGCTGTGGTGCCCAGGGTCATCGCCCTTAAAGGATCAGGACCAGATTCTCTCTCCATACGATTTCATAGGCCCCTTCCAAGCTCCCACAACTGAGCCTGCTCCCTTCTGTTCTTTGTCTTGTATTCCTGATATATACCTCTTCCTATTCCTTCTGTCCCCTGGAAGCCCTCTGTCTCCTTCCTTCTTCTTTGTCCTTTGCAGAGGCCGTTCCTGTGTCCAAAACATCACCCTTCCTTTGCCATGCCTGAAAACTGTGTCTCTGCAACCTGGTAGTATACAGGTAGTGTTCAGAAAAGCGCTTGATATGTAAAAAGCATCCACCAACTGCGTGAGTGAGTGAGGCAAGAACTCTGGGGAACTGTCCTCTTGGCATTGTGCTCCTGGTAGATAGATGTTCGTGTGCACTGCAGAATGCAGTGGGGAGAGGGGTAAAGAGAGAGCAGCCTCATGGAGGGAGAGCCTGACAATCATCTTTGGAAGGAAACTGGGCACCACACCGACAGTTATATGAAAAGCACATATCTTTAATGGGATGGAAAAATGTCATTTTACCCCTGTGGTCTCCCTCTCATGCCTGTTACCTCCTTAGACTCATGAAAAAAGGATCAAATGATTCCAAATCAAGGGGCATTATGGGAAAGACCTGAGCAGTGTCTTTCAAGTCTCCGAGGTCTTCAGAAGTAGGGGAAATGAAAGAAGTTGTTATATATATATATATATATATCTAATATCAGCTTAAGGAACAGTGGCAACTAAAGATGCTATTACTGTGGTACCTCAAATGAAATCCTGTATCAATCAAGGATGCAAGGTGAGGAACAAGGGCATCATTTTGAGTGCAGACTCTATTAACCACAGTATGACAATATATCTTCATTAAGCTGATGAATGTGTCATGAAAACACAAGATGTTTGCTAATACTAAGGAAATGAGGAGGCTGAGGAGGCTGCTCAATGAATATAGTGCTTAATGAGCAAAGATGAGCACCATATAGATTCCTAGAACCCAAGTAAAGCTGGATACAGTAGCAGGAGTCTATAATCCTGCTATTCCTACAATTAGAAGGGACAGAATAATTCCCAGCAGCATGTGGGTCATTGTGAGCACAGTGGTTAAAAAAAATCCAGTCTCAAAAATGTAAAATATAAGGACCAATGCCTGAGGTTGTCTTGTGATTTCCACTCATGTGTTCCCTGACTCATCACACAACACACACACATGAAAAAGGTATATCGATGTGAGTGTGTGTGTGTGTGTGTGTGTGTGTGTGTGGTAACCAGGTATAAAGGGTGTGCAAATCTGTTCTCTGCAGTTTTCTGTTTATATAAAAATGTTCTTACAAACAACAGCACTGAAGTGTGTGAGAGAAAGCTAAAAGTCATGAGCAATCATTTCTCTCCCAGCCCAGTAATGCATCTTCTTTCCCAGCACCTGCAGCCAAGACTAAACTGTGATTCTGCCCTTCCACACCAGGGACCTCTCCTAGGAGCAGTATCCTGCAGCTAGTGGCAGTACCAGACGGTTCCCTTATGTCTTGCAAGAGGATTTTATTTCCTGTACTTCCAGAGGCGCTCCGCGGCCGCCAAGGGCGACTAGCTGCATGCCTCTCGCACTATTGTTCGACACACTGGGAGAAAATGAGCCTTCTTGTCAGAGTCTGGGTCCCTGAGCAAATAAACAGAGATGAAAAATGTGACTGGGGAGCTGTGGTTCTCTCAGCTTGGAGTCTGAGTAGGAATCCTACCTCTTCTGTACCTGCTTGCTGTCTTCTGCCCAGAGCCACCCAGCTCAGGATGAAGGAGCTAGAAGCACCACAGATCTGAATGCTTCTTAAAGGATAGAGCTCTTAAGGGTCAGCTTTTCACCCGGGCTTGCATGACCTGCAACAGGCTTTCTGTATGAGCTGCTTTTCTGGTTGCTGTGACCTGATAACCTGGCTGAAACAACTGAAGGGAAAGAAGGGTTGTTTGGGCTCACGGTTGGAGGGTACAGGCATTCACTGTCGGGAAAGCAGACTGAGGGGAGCTTGTGGCAGCTGGTCACATTCCCTCCACAACCCAGGAACAGAGAATAATGCCCTTGTTCGGCTTACTTTCTCCTTTGACAATTTCTTGCATTACAATTTTGCATTTGCCGTGTAACTGCATGTGGGAATGCATACATGATTGCAGAGGCCTCGGCCAGGTCTCCTAGAGCTAGCCATGAGAAGAGGCTGAAAACTCCCCTGCCAATTGTGAGTTCCAGGAACTCAACTAGAGTCCTCCACAGCTCCACTTTCTCCTTTTGATTCAGTTCAGGACTCCAGCTCGTGGAATACACTGCAGACATTCAAGGGAGTTCTTCTCATTTCAGTTCATCTGATCTAGGATTTCTCTCCTGGGATGCCCAGAGGCTGGGCTCTTCACTCAGTCTGGATCCTGTCGAGTTGACAATTGCTGTTAACTGCCACTCTCCCTCTGTTGCTGCTTGTCGTCTCTGGCCAGTCTCGATGCTGCACACATTTCTGAGCTCAAAATCAATGAAGCCCAAAGACCTTTTCAGATCACATTAGTGATTTGATATAAATCTGAGGATTCCTCTTTAGAGATTTCTCAGACCACTGTGGAGTGAAAGGATGAGATAAAGGCTCTGGGGTGGCCCAGTTTCAACCCCCAGCTAAGTAGTCTAGGCAACCCCATTTATCATCTATGAACCCCGGCTTCTTTAGACACATAATAAAGAAACCTCAAGCCCTGCTTCTTAAGACTGTGAGTATGAGGAGTGCCAGCCAGCGCACGGGCCTTTTGACAGCGCCAAGCATCTTGTAATTTTCCTATAAATGTGAGCACTTCAAAATCAATTGTGTGTCCTTTAAAATGCTAAGCACTAACATTTCCCATTTTATCTTACTTGGGTGGATGTGAAGAGGTGGAGAGCTGTTGACAGGCCTTGTCTTATCTTAGAAAAAGATTAGAAATTGCCTGTCTTGATATGATTTCAGTGGAAGGGACCTAAATTTGTTTAGATTAATAATTCACTAATCAATCTCATAGGTTGAGATCAAGTGAAGAAGTCTCATTTTCCCCCACTGTTAATAATTCAAATAGATTGCATTTATTGAGAAATTTCTGTATGCCAGACTCAGGGCAAAGTGCTCTAGCTGGTTCTCTCTAATGTTCCTGACATAGGAGGTCATCCTACAATTCATGTCACTTAGTGACCAGGAAGTTAAGGAACTATTCTAGTATCATACTATTGCTGTATTTAAACACTCTGGCCATAGGCAGCATAGGGAATTAAGAATGAATGTTAGCTGATAATTGCACATCATGGCCCATCACTTCATGGAAATCAAAGCAGGAACTCAAGCATCCAGTCACACAACATCTATAGTCACGAGCAGAGACACAGCACCAATGTTATCTGTCCTTTTTTGGGGGGAGGGGCAGCCTAGGGAATGGTGCTTCCTATAGTGGACTGAGTAAATTAACAAACAAGACAGTCCTCCACATATATTTTTGAAGGCCAATAGGATCTAGATAGTTCCTAATCTGAGACCCTCTTCCCTGGTGAATCTAGGTTTTGGTAAGTTAGCATTTAAAACTTAGCAGTACATGAATATTTTGAAATTGCAAGGTTGATAACGTGGGTAATGGGGACTCATTAAAGGGTGTGTAGGTTTGAGAAGTATTCTGATGACTCCACGACTATTGATTTTGTTTGTTCAAAAGCCTTTAGTTGATTGGTTCAAAATATCTTCCATCTCCCAGTTTTTATAGGCAGAGGGAAGCCAGTACAGACACAGAAGGTTCTCCTAGAGTCTGTTTCCTCTCCACTTATCTCAGTTCTTTGCCAGGATCTATAGAGGGCAGTGCTTGCCTCTCAGGGGTTGGTTGTGAAGAGCAAATGTCCAGCATGTGTTCCCAAGGAAGGTCTTTTTGCTGTTCACAGACTTTGTGAAAACATGGAGGTAGAGACTACCAGCCATTTGATGAGGATGCGCAGCAATTACAGAAACAAGAGTGTGTTTTTTAGAATGAAAAGCCAAACAAGTGAAAATGAACAACAACAACAAACAAGCAAACAAACAAAAAGGTGCCTTTATGTCTTTTGTTATCCACAGTCTGGAATTAACTGCTGCCTCTTGCTTTGCCAGCGGATACAATGAACATCAGGGAAGGATTCCATCTTATCTTACTGAGTTTATTTGTTTAAATTTTAAAACTTTTGGCATCATGATTACATAATGTGATGTGATTGCAATCTCTCCTAATAAGATGCTCGCCTCTCCTCATCCTGATAGTGCCACCTTCTTCTATCAAACTACTCCCTCTTATTCTCATGGCCTCATTTTCTTCCCTTTCCCTTTTCTCTCTTCCCCTTGCAATTTTCTCCCTCCTCTTCCTTTCCCTTTCTTTCTTTGGGCTGCATGCATGAAATCATACCTGCTGTGTGTTCATAATAGCAAAGGCCATGTCATACCAGAAGACAGTGACCCACCCCACACTCTCCCAATCCATCAGTTCCCACAATCCATTCACCCCTTCTTCTATGTTCCCTGAACATTGCAGAGGATGGCATAGATGTCTCATGTGGGGCCAGGCACAGAGTTCTCACCTATTCTCATGCCTTTGACCAGTTATGGGTCCCTCTTTGACCATTGCCCACTGCTGAATAAGTGTCCCTGGTGGAGGCTGAAAGCTGCACAAGTATATATGAGGAGACGTGTTTAGAAGGCAATTTGACTGTGTCCATCTGCCCAAACATCAGTAGTAGATTTTGCTCTTTTTTGCTGACTGTTTCTACATTTAATTCAGCTCCTACTCTTTCATCTTCAACTCTTCCAGACCAAAGGGTTGAGATATATAACAAACCAGCTAACATTTCTGAACCTACTACACAACTCCAACTATGTTACTCAAGGGTTCGTGGACACTCGGAAAATACAACTGAAACCATTTGATAATGTTTACGTTAATTGTAAAGTCTCATCCAGTGTTCAAAATTAATTCTGGGACATGAGATTATTGAATGAATGGGGTGTGGTCTATGTTCAACAGGACTTCTAAGACACTATCACTTCCTTGCTAGAGAATTTCTCACTTGGGTCTAGTGTGCTATGTATGGGTTTTGTGGCCTCTCAATCCCAAGCAACAGTCAGTTTAGTTCACTACCATGTCCTTGTGAATGCCTGCCATATCTGCACATCTTTTCAATTTTTAAAATGACATTTAGCCTTTACCTTGGAACAAAACATGGATAAGCTTTCTTAGACTTGTACACAACTCTAAGTTGTGTAATATTTCTTGATAGACTTCCTCCCCCATGTAAACATGACTTAGAGACTTGCCTAGGACAGATCGGGATGAGTCAAAATTTTGGCAGAAGAAATTTGGGCTGTAATTGGTCAAATATTTAATGTCATCATGCTTGTACTTCTGGGACCAAAAGTTCTCATCAAATTTATTGAGATTATTGTAACATTTTGGAACAGATTGCCCATACTATATTTGGAAAAGGAGACATCTAAGTGATAGAAGGATCTGTGTACAGCCTACCCCTTGATTTTTTTTTATTATAGTTGACATTTAGACAACTCCGAAATTCTTACTATTCTGTTGCATAGAAAAGCAATGCAACTCAGTTCTATGGAGTGTCATTATACAGCTGTAACAGTCCGGGGAAGGGTGGACGCAATATTCCTTGACAAACTCTAGGAAAGCCCATCATGCCTTGCCAGTATTTGAAATGATCAGCTCAGCATTTGTATTGGAAAAGGTAACATGCTCAGCTTTGCCTTATCTGGAGACCTATTTTTATGCTGTGGTTTTCAATTCTGTATAAAAACATGTTCAGTACAAGGTAGTGACATCTTGCCTTCAGCTATGGTTAATGGCCTGTTCACCCATGGCGGATTTTACAAGTAGGTGCTTTAGTGGTGAGAAGACGTTCCTTTGTTCTTCTCTTGTGGCCAGGAGTTGGCCACTGTGCCGCCAGCTTACAGAGATGGCGATGTGAATGGTTGGCCTGCAGTTATTTAGTGTGATATTAACAGTCCTGGGGTAGGGTGGGGAATTCTGTGCTCCTCCAAGTGTCTTGAAGTCCAATATTTTTGTCATAATGGAATCCTCCCACATTTAAGTGACCTAAACTTGTAAGGCAAGACAGAAATGACCAGGCTCTGCCACTGTACTCATCCCTCAAAGTGCAAGAGCAGCGGTTTCCATCCTTTTTTTATACCACTCACACAGTACAGGAAAAACTAGCAGCCATATTAGCAGGTTAGGCTTCAGTCATGGAAGCAAGCTGATATGGGAGGGGCCTACCATTGAAAAGGAGAACAGGAGAAAGCACTCTTGGGCAGGAGCTGGAGAAATAGCTTAGTCAGTAAATGCTTGCCTTGCACTTATGAGGACCTGAGTTCCATGCCTAGCATCCACATTTTTAAAATGACAGTTATGGTGGCGCACACTTGTAATTCTCCCTCTTGGGAAGTGGAGACGGGATTCTCTAGGGCTCATTGGCCTGTCAACCTAGCCTACTTGGTGATTTGAAGTCAAGAAGAGACCCTGGCTCAAAAAAAAATGGTGAGTAGCGCCTGAGGAACAACAGTCACCCTCAGGGCTCCGTGTGCATGTGCAGGCAAGCATGTGCATTTGCACTTGTGCACACACCCATGCACACATTTAAAAAGTAGAGTCTCAGCCAAGATACATGACTCATGGTGCACATTTAACAAATAATATAGATGAGACCCTAAGACAGTGGAACATGATATGGACTGTGCTGGAGAAGAAGCTTCATAGGGATTCTAACAGTAGACCACCCAGAACCACAGATACAGATGTCCACCCTGTGACACCAGCCCTGTCCCCATTACATCAAGAAAACTCTGATTTCTGGAATAGAGACACAGACATCAATATATTTAAGTATTCCTTGGGAACCCTGAAAACATACACACACAAGTATCCTTACAAGAACTGAGCAGGATGTATTCAATGTATTTAGGAATGTGTGTGTGTGTGTGTGTGTGAGAGAGAGAGAGAGAGAGAGAGAGAGAGAGAGAGAGAACATGAGCATGTAGCAGAGGTAGCAATAATGTTTGAAAAACAGAAGGTCGTGGATTTTGTGGGTAAGGTGGGGGTGTGTTGGAGAGTTTGGAAGAAGGAAAGGAAAAGTATATAATTATATTATTATCTCAAAAATTTGAGAGAGTAAACCAAACATCTGAAAAAAGGCAGTAAGAGCGTTCCCAGGTATTTCTTGTGCACAGGTGGAACTGGAAGCCAGTGAGCTAGAGGAGCGCTAATAGAAGAGAATGGATATGCGAGCAGAGGAACGAGCCACTCTTTCACTGGGCTATGAATTTGCTCACTTTGTTCTTCACCAAGCACTGAGGCCCTGCTGTGTGTTACATGTAGAACTAAGAATCAAGGAGACAAAGAGGGCATGACAAGAAAGACATAGTCTTCTATGGTGGTTATTATAATTCTTACAATATACACATAAAAAAGTTCCACCAAAAGAAAATGAGGCCACCAAAATGTTTCGGGATAGCGGGCATCTTTTGCATCTGTGAAGATCTATCTTCTGGTTCTAATGCTTATGTGGCCCCCAGGGTTCCTCTTCTTCTTTTGCCTAATTTTCTGTGATGAAATTGGCAGCAAGAAAGTTCAGTCTTGCCATTGTTAGGATTCTCAGCTCTGCTCCTTCAGTGCTCCTGGGAATTCCCATAAAAAAGAACATGCTTGAATAATCTGCAGCCAGGGCCTTCTCCACTTAGGCAAGGTGCTAAATTTGTCCAATATGAGGCCACCTGCTCATATGTCATCGGTTGGCACCAGCCCACACATTCGGATACTAGACTGTGTAAAATGAAGTTGACCTGATGCTTGGTGACAGTGGCTTTCTGATACAAGGGAAATCGCATTAGGTTAGGCAGGATGGATGGGTGGATCCAGAAATGGATGCTTGGATACTGATATCTTTGCTTAGAAGATGACTTGCTGTGGTCCAGCTGGGTCAGTAGCAATGACCAGCTCTTGTTATTGCTGTCTGCATATCAGTGGCAATTGGGAGAAAGGGGGAGCATCTGGCTGTGTGTATGAATGAGAGTGAGAGAAAGAGAGAGGGAAAGAAAGAGAGAGAGATTGAGAGAAATAGAGGGAATGTGTACAGGTAAATCTGTTTGTGCAGGAGGGTGCACATGTCCATACATGTACGCATGTAGAGGCTGAAGGTCAGTCTTTGGTGATGTTCCTTTGGTACCACCCATATTGGTTTTTGAGACAAGACCTTTTCACCGAACCCAGAGCTCTTCTTAGGCTGGCCCCAGGGATCCTCTTCCCTTTACTTCCTTAGTCCTGAAATTACCAGCTGAGACCACAATGTCTAGCTTGTTTTGGTTGTGAGTTCAACATTCTCATGCTTTTGTGACAAGCGCTTTAGCGGATGCCTCCCCAGTGGCTGGCTTCTTTTTTTTGCAGCTGGGTTCTGCTGACCAGCCAAGCATCACATTGCTTGTACTTCACTGGCCTTTACTCTGGACAAGAGTAAGCTGGTCAAGGCAGGTACAGGCAAGAGACATTCAATAAGTCAATTTTGTCTTGAATGTGGAATATGTGATACATAAGGCAGTGTGCTGTCTAGTCCATCACCCTGGAAGCCTCCTACACACTAATGTCGATATGGCCATTAGGGTGTTTTTGTCGATAGGAGGTGATCTCATCTTAAGTAGAAGCTCTACCAAATGAATAATGTTTTAAGACAAAGCTATCTGAAGCTGCCTCTGGCTCGGTTGCCTTTGAAATCATTTCTGAATTCTCTTCAATATGGGAAATGCTCAGCTTCCTGCAGTGTCCAAGGAGATTCTCTCCATAACATGGTGTTCAGTTCTGTAATAAAGTTTAACAGGATGCACTCAGAAAGCTCGGTGACAACCTGAGCAGTGGTTTAGTGGCACAGATAGAAGATCAGAGAAAACCTTAATTCAGCTCTTATATTTAGTCTAAGCAGAAACCTAGTCCTTTCATTGGAAAGTTGGCTGATGAAGTGTACAGTTGAGCAGAGGGAACCGGCAAGGAAGTCAGTGAGTGATGTGGAGTGATTTTTTTTCTGGCAGCTACCTATGGCTTTATTTGTTTAAGGCTCTGTGTCCTTGAAAATGGCTGGTATTTTACAACCCCTGTCATTCTAGACTGTTTTGAGTAAGAAGCACTGGTGCTGGAGAATTATCTGTATTCTGTCAATCATGTATTTTAATAAAACGCT
>LOJH01066341.1:0-10353 GCA_001685095.1 Ellobius talpinus | reverse complement strand
TGTAGGGGTGAGCATGTGCTGAGTGTAGGGGTGAGGATGAGGAAGGGAGCTTTGCATTCTTAGGATTTTCTCTTTTGACATTGGAAGAGACCTTGTAAGCACCAGATGCCCACCTTAAGATGTGCTCAAAGAATGAGAAATGGTCATATTTTGACTTACTGAATTAAGTAGAAATTTGTTTTGAAATAAATGTTGACAATATAAAATGCCAGATGAAGTCAGAATGTGAAGAGCTGTAAGTTCTAGGTCCGTGAGGAAGGAGTGAGGGAAAGAGTAGGTGTGGAATACTGAATGTCTACAGGGAAACATAATTTATTATTATTATTTATTAGCCACATATAGCTATATGGAATCAGATACACTTGTTAGTAGACCACTGTAGTTTACTTCTTTAAAACTAGCTACCTATTTTCTTAAGTATCATTGATCTTAACTTGTGTGGTGTGTGTGTGTTTGTGTGTGTGTGTTTGTGTGCGTGTCCAGACACGTGTGCATATTCTATCTATATACTTAGTATGTTTTCCTGTATCTGAAAATGATAGTTGAGGAATAGCCTTTCTGGATTAGAACACTGAAGATTATTCCATCCGAGAACTGATGCTTAGAATTTGCACTTGTTAACTAATTATGTCTACACAAAGGTACATGCATTGTAAGACTCCTCTCCAAAATAAAAACCCTGCTCTCTTTGAGACACAAGAGGAATGAGCTAGCTTCTGTATGGCTGCCTAATTGTGAAACTATTGTCTGCCGTCGGTCTCATGGACTGTTTTCTTTGCTCTCCTATACAACTTGTGCTCCCCAGTCAATACCTCCCTCCTGTTTGTTCACTGGCTCAGGCTTCATTCAGGCTTTGTCCTGCATGTCTTTGTATCACCTTGCCAGTTTTTAAATTGATTGGGCACCCCTGGGGGGAAATGGTGCGTGAAGGATATGAGCATTCCGGATGCCAGGGTAGCTATGATGTGAGAAGAGGGGCAAGCAAGTCAAAGGCAAGCTTGGTCCTAGCAGAAATCTCCCTCCAGGAGGGGTCATGCTGCTTGCCTAGGGGAAGCCTGTGTGACTTTAACCCCGAGTGCCAGTGAGGCTTGCCGTTCTCCTTGCAGGGGTGTAGTGCCAGCATTACTTGTATGTGTAGGATCTGATCTGTAGGATCTGATCTAGTCATAATCTCCCTACTTTGTCTAATCTTTCAGGAGCTGCTGCATTCACGGATTCCCACCTGCTATTTTAAGTCTAATCGCTGTATTATTTCCTCTCCCTTCTTAATCTCACAAGTTGCGGTATAATAAACCCATGGCATCTATACACCCTCCCCCTTTTTTTTGTAAAAGCATTCACAATTCTTCCTACAGGTATCTGCTAATTAATCTTTACCGGATTCCTGTGAGGTAGACAGCTGGATAGGGCATACTGCACACAGGCACTAGACTGAGCAGTTTCTCTATTGTGATAGAGGATTATGATTATGCTAAAATGTTTATTCACCAAGTACATAAATTTGTAAAGATGGATGTAAGCTGATTCCCTGGGCAAAATATATGAAGATGTTTACGGCATAAAATTGCAATTGTAAAGCAAGCTTTATCTGCTTTAATGTTTAAAGGATTGCTCTAGATCTGCTCACTAAACCACTGGTGAATAGCTTCTTTCCACTGTCTTGCCTTTGGGGAGAGACAGGACACAGTAAGCTAGAGACCTGGGACTTGGATGAGCAGCAAACTCAGATTCTGCATAGCGTTTCTTGTAGATTGCGGGTAGCTTCTGTGGTCTTTAGGAACTCGTACACATGAACATAAGTCACTGGAGTCCTATCGTTAGTGGGTTTTGATGATAGCTTGATATTAGGGAATGGAAATCTGGTCTGGTATTGTATGCTTTGTGTAGAGTTTGGTGTGGTTCTTCTGGATCTCAGCTCTTAACCCTGGGTTACAGCCCCATATTGGGTACATGACTGAATGTTCAGAGTCTGGAAAAATTGGTCAGCAGTAAATTGTACGGTAACATCAAACTCAAAACCAAACCCATAATGACTGTGCAGGGCTACTTGGGATGAAACATTAGCCTTTATGTGGATGTTGGGTATCCAATACAAGTCCTTACACTTGTATTGAAGCACTTTGCTGGTTGATTGCTGTAGAATGTTTTTTTAAGTCGTGTTACAATTGTTTATGCTGTGGGACAACTGTTTTAACGGTGCAAAGATGTGTTACATTCTTTTATATTGCATTTCTTTAACTCTGTGACGCTGTGATTCTTTGTCTCTCTAAAACACCGCATTGTCTAATAAAGAGCTGAAGAGTCAATAGTGAGGCAAGAGAAAGGATAGGCGGGCCTGACAGGCAGAGAGGATAAATAGGAGGAGAAATGTGGGAGAGAGAACAAGCAGAAGAGGACTTTATGGGCCAGCTACATAGCAAGCCATGGAGAAAGAAGTGAAAAAAAAAGGGATACAGAAACAGAGAATGATAAAAGTTCAGAGGCAAAAGATAGACCAGATGATTAAAGATAAAAAACCCAAAAACTGTCTAGAAACAAGCCAAGCTAATGCCGGGTACTTATAAGTAATTAGCCTCCATGTGTGATTATTTGGTAGCTGGGTGGCGGACCCCCAAAGAGACAAAAGAGTAATTAATTAACAAACAACAACAGCTGATACACCTGCCTACCCTCAAAGATGTTCTTGTCTTTACTTAAGGCAGTCATATTGTTCTCCCCACCTTCCCTTTGACTTCTTCCTATCGTACATTTTGGAAAAACTCTCAATTCTTTGATCCTTTGTCAAAAACACACAGAGATAAGCAAGTTAGTGTCAGCTATGACTCCTGGGTTGAACTCATGGATCAGTAGATGGCCAATGCTCTACATGTCCCTGACTCAGGGTCTCATTGGAGAGGGATGCTCAGTGGGTCTGAGTGGAGTTGGGGATTTTTCATCTGTGGTCCAGGGGCCCTAGAGGATGGATTGAATCTTATGATTGACGTGCATCTTCATGTTAGCTGCCTATGGACCATGGCAGTAAAAACATAGGGGAACACGGGTGGAGTTACAACAGAGCGTGCACGCTCAAAGTGGAATTGGGAAAATAAGGTTACCTTTCTCTCGTCCTCAGGGGCTTTGAGTTTGGTTTTCAACTCCCTTTAACGTTTGCCTGTTTCATGTGTGACTGTAAAAATGTGGATACTGTTTTCTATATAAAATATACTTAAAATATGGACATTTACAAACAGAAAGACAAGATTATTTTGTTTCCCATTGGACCCTAGAGCTCAGTCAACACCCCCTCCCTTTGATTTGTTTAGAGATATTCATGTCTTGGCTGCCTGTTCTAAGCTCATTCTGTTTTCTGCTCTACCAGTCTGCCCTCTGACCCTTGACCAGTTCAGTGGGGTTCAGCACATGTCTCCTGTCTGTGGGGCCAGCTCAGTGTCAAACTGTCTTTGTATATTTGTGTAGAGAAGTAATTGGTGCTTTGTGCCCTAATGTGGCCCTGTGTCACAGTGTCAGGTTTCTTTTGCCTCCATGATTCTTGTGAAGGGTCAAAACGTGGGATTAGTGTCACCCAGACCTCCACTTGGAAGTTCAACTTACTTAATTAATGACATATATTGAAGGAATTATTTAAGCATATGATACATGAAGTATCAGAAAATTATCTAGATTTTAAGTATGAACACAGTGTGTCTCCCAGGATTTTCTGAGTATATATATATATACAGTTTAAATAAAACATTTAAAATTTTAAAATGTTTTATTATCATAAGATTTTTTACCTTATTTTGACATTATTGTGATTATAATTTTCAAAAACTGAAAAACATGCTCATGTAACTGACACAACTAAAATATCTATTTGAGTCCTATTTTTGCTTAAATTTAATGGATTATTTCTTTTTTAAAATGTATGCTTATGGGGTGTATATATTTGTGTAAGCCACATTTATGCCCACACATGCAGGGGCCATAGCATGTCTATCATCTCTGCTCTCTCTTTTCTCTCTTTTCCTCCATTCTCTCTCCCACCCCCTTCTCCCACCCTCCTTTTCTCCCTCCTAGTCAGAGCTAATTTTAAAACCCTCCCTGCCGGATGGCCTTTTCTAGCCTGCTGCTAACTATTTCTTACAGATACTCTGTTCCTGGGATGGTGGGATATGACTGCATGGAATGCGATGGTTGTTAATTACAGAAGTGTGAGCCATGATCCATGTGGATGCTTCTCTCAGAGCACTAAAAGCACTAAAAGTTGCTGGTTGGAGTGGGGGAGCTGTGTAGCAGAAACGTCACAACCATTCTTGCCAAAATCAAAACAAATGGTTTCAGTGGCCTCCTGGAGAACACAGCTCTGTCTTTTCCTTGTGTTTAACTCTGAAATTCTGTTTCAGGGGACATTTGGTCTGAATATTTTTCACAGTTTCAGTGATAGAGCGAGCGAGCGAGCGAGAAAGAGTGCCTTTGCCTTCTCTATTTACTTGGCCTCTGCCCTGATTACAGGGCCTCTGCCCTGTGTGCCTGATGCTTGCACAGATTTAGCTGATGATGATTCTGTAGTCCCTTGAGAAAAGTCAGTCATTGGGGGAACGAATCCATTTTCGTTGGGTCTTTAATTAAAAGTGTTTAATACTGAAGTACCTGTTGCTTTTTCATTTTCTCAACCACTGTGAATCAATAACTTTCTATTTTTTCTTGATCTTGGGGCCTGATATATATTAATTTTTTGTCATTAATTAGAATCAACCTGAACCACATTTCAAAAGTAGCGCAGGTTTCAGCACTGGGCAGTTTTTCCAAGGGCCCGTTTTTTTTCTTCTCCTCCTTCTTTGTTTTTAATTTGCCCTCAGTAGAAATGTGTGTGTGTGTGTGTGTGTGTGTGTGTGTGTGTGTGTGTGTGTTTTCCCCAGGGATTGGCCTCATTTTCAGCTCTGCTTAATCCTCCGTGTGATGGTCACAGTGTGAGCTACTTCTAGCCTAAGTAAGAGCTTGGGATGATTAATGACTGAGTGGGAAAGCCAAACACATGGGCCTTTGTGAAGGGAAGACCATATAAAACCAGTCCCATTTCGCCTCCCATCCCTGGACCCTTTGCTTGAAACCCCTTCCTTGACCGTCTTATCTAGTTTTTTGACATCTGAATTTGTTCAAGTATAACAAAAACACTGAGCAGAGAAGCCAGGAGGATTGTGTAGGAACTGAGACTTATTTTGTTAGATGTATCTCATTATCTTAGCCTAAGGATTTTTATCCTCATTTTCTCAGCTGGTGCACCTAGACATTTTTTATAGTTTGTTTTTGATAAGTATTTCCTCGCTCCATTCTGTACCAAGGGTGAAAAATGTTGATGGATAGACTGAGTCTAGAAACCAGGCCGCCAGCAGGTTGTAGTAACTTTTTGGTAGATTAACAATGTCTTAAGCAAAGGTTTCCCAGTATTAAGGATGGACTGAAATGATGTTGTTATCTGACTCTCACACAGCATTTCCTTTCCAGGTTGTTTTGACACTGCTGGCTTTTCTTTAGGAAAAAAGAAAACAAACGTGGAAACTATTCATTTAAAGGATTAATATAATTTCACCATGACTTGACTTGGAAATACAGGTTATAGGATGTTTCGTTTAAACTTTTACACTTCCTAAAAAAATGCTAGAAGTGTTTTTGCCTCTAATTTCTTATATTATTTCTAATTTTTTATTGTTTTTAGCATGATTACATAGCACCCTGTATTGTTCTGCCATTCATTCAAGATGCTCTTCTACGTTGCAGAGAAAAGCTGGGTTCTTTCGCATGTTTTCTTCCTGTGTTAGGGTCTTATTCTTGCTTGGACTAGGAGACTGGAATTAATTTTAGCCTAAGCCATTGACTGAGTTCAATCCATAAATCTTGCTAGAATGTTATTCTAACCACACAGAAATGGATGTGTGTCCTTTCCCCAACCTTTACTTCCCTGGTCAGGAGTCAGTTTTGAGCTCGGCTGCCCAAGCCCCTCATGTGCTCCTAGCTCCTTTATTGATCCTCTTTCAGAATCCGTCTCTATTATTACTATTTCTAGAGTCAGGGTCAGCAAGAATATTGTTTTGAGAGATCAGGTCACATATTTCATTAGGATGATGTATATTTGTGTTCTGACCTCTCTCCTCTAAGTTGATTCCCAGTGTTTTGGCAGTGCTCTTAGATGCTGGATCCCTAACAGAGGACACAGGATAATTTTTTTGGGGGGTGGGTTTTTTTTTTGACACTGTCATAGTTTGTCAACAAAATCAAAGTGATATAAATTGACAACTGTTTTCACAGCTGTGTTATTTTCTCTGGTAACGATATTATGATTCTTAATTTAAAAGATCCATCCAACCAATTACTTTGATTTATACTTCAGAGATGATTTTATAATGCTTATCTCCAGGTTAAATGTTCAGCGTACATTTTGTTGAATTGTTTGCTCTCCGAGCTTGAGACGTTTTTGAGAGACCTGTTGAGAGTGCTGCTGCTGTGCCTGGTTATGTGCAACAGACTGTTTAAGCTGCAGGGCCTTGACTGTCTTTGCACAGAGGAGATGTAGAGAGAAACCTCCATACCTGCGATTGTGCACTGTGCAAATGTGCAATCACCTTTTGTCCTAAGACCAGAACACTCACTTAAAAAAAAAGTTTAGAAATATACGCACAGTTTGCTGAAAGTTTTGATTTGTTAAAGCATCCAGGTCTGAATTGAAATGCCAGTTTGGATTCTTTTCAAGTAGCCATCTTGAAGTTATAGGTGTCTAAAGGGAAGTCAGGTTTGGACTGGGTTGTTTGAAAGCCTGCCAAGCTTTCTTCCCCAATATTATCCAAAACGTCTTTCCAAAGAAGACGTTTCTTCTCTTTGGGACAGGCAGAAGGACCAAGGCAGCTAGTGTCCTGATGGCCTCACCAAATCAGATCACACTGTGAGCTGTGTGCTGCATTATTGCTACAAAGTTTTGCACCTGTGTATGGGTATCTAATATGAAGTTTTTAAATGTTTATTGTAAACATGTTCGATTTTTTTTAAAGGGTTTGTCTATCCTTGAAGCCATTGCCTGTCTTTTCTGGGCTAGAATTATAAACAAAGAAGAAACACCTCTACAGAAGCAAGCATTACTTAAAAAACAGGAATTTGATTCTTTCCAACTTCTGTTTTGAGACCAAAGACATTTTTTGATATTTTATGTAAAAAACTTTGCTAGATTAATGTAGTAGATATAAATTTATGTTTATATTACTTAAAAGTAACATGAAGTTTTATGTTATCAAATAGAGGATTGTTTCTGTTTATTGATTAATTTAATATATTGATATCTGTAACTAAAGCATACTGTTATGCATTAGTGTGCTCTAAATAGTAATCAGCAGTTAGTGATTAAATGTTTAATATTATATATATACATACATATGTGTATGTATATATATGCCTGAGTGTATCTTCTCACTGAAATAAGTGCTACACAAGGCATTGTTTATATGCATATTGCCCTCATTTTAAAAGCTTGATTGAGTTACTAGTTTCTTCCAGTCCCCACAAAAGCAAAACAAAACAGAACAAAGACTATATATCACATGGCTATATATCACAAATACTATATATCACATGGAATAAGATTTATCACTTTGAAATCTTAAGAATTATTCCTATCTCATCAAGTACAAATTGTTTGTTTTCATGAAATTTGAGTATTGAATAGACCTTAGGAAGCATTTTGCCCTGCCTTCTCATTGTGTGAGCTCAAATGATTGGAGTCCTGGAGGAGTATTCCACTTAGTGATGCTGTGCACTTCATTTCTGACATGTTAGGAGTTAGAGCAGCATCCCTTGGCAGAGCGTCCATGTGTCTTTGTATTTGCTGTGTCTCTTCTGGTAATCGCAGATTCAGAACCCTCAAATGCATATTAACCCTTCTGTCTTTGAGGCCATCCTTATTCCTTGTATAATGTCATGTAGAGTTAAGCATTCTAATCTTTGTTTCTAAGCCTTTAACTTCCAATTTTTTGGGTTTTGTTGTTCTTGTTGTTTTGTTTTTTGTCTTTAATATTTGGCCTCTCAATTGAAACTGTTTTAAAAATAAAATTGTAGTCGTTTCCACAGACCTTGGCTTTATCCTTTTACAGTCCAATAGGCCCTGAGTGAGAATCCGCTGCATGCTTTTGTTCTCTTTTACTCTTTCCATGCAACAATTCGCAATTTGTTATTTGTTTATAAATAAACATACCAAAACAAGCAAACAACACACACAAAGGTGAACAGGTTGTTTATTTCAGAGTCTGAACCCTCTGCTCAACATCGAAAAAGTAAACATGGATGTTACAGTCCATATCACAAATCTGCTTAGGATGCAAAGCCAGAGCGTGCGGTTCAGTTGTCAGTTCCTGGAAAGTCAGTGATCGTGAGCGTGGCCAGTGAAACTTGGGATCATCCCCTTCAGGAAGTGAACTATCTTCCTGGTCAGTGTGCAGGAATGGTTAAAGTGGACCAGTTTTTGTGATGGTCGTTATTGGTGAAACACGGTAATGTGCATGGTTAGTGTAACGTACCTCAGTATGTGGTGACAGGAACACGCAGGGCTCAGAGTGTATTGAATTAGAGTGTTAGAAGGTGGTTATCTATTGAGTAATTTGAGTTGAAGGAATTTGCCAGTGGTAATAGACTCTGTTGGTTTATACTGTTTTTTGTTTGTGGTTTGAACCAGAATACTGTTTTTTGAATTCTTTTACCCCTTCTCCTTGATAATCTAAAATAACACAGAAAGACATGCGTTTCAGTCAAGCAAAGTTCATCTTCCTACACATTTCTTAGAGTCACACTTCTCTTAACTTACAAGGGGCTTTTTTTTGAACCACCTGTTTAGACAGAATAAATATATTTTCATGACTACTTATGTGACGATCAATGGAACCGCCCAACGTTTTAAATCTGCCTGCGAATACCAGTGATTGTTTCTGCAGGCCATCTGTCTGTGGGACTGTGGCATTCTTTAAATTTATTCAGCAGTGTCGTAAATACCAGAAAACAGTTTATTTTAAGTGGGCAGTGAACTTTAAAGTGCTCACGCAAACGGTTTCCAGCTGAGTGTCATGATGCATGTCTGCAGTTGTAACAGGAGGATCTCAAGGAAATGGTCTGGGCTCTCCAGAAAGTTCTATGGAAACCTGGGTTCAAATACTGCAACCATCTCACTGAACAAAATGAAAGCAAAGTGGCAAGTACACAAAGATTTCATATTGAATTTTATAAACACTCTTGCATTTTTAGGCCCAGACTATACTTGTAAAACACTAAATTTATAGATGTCATTTTCTGACATTTTTGAGAGCGAAAGCATCTTAAAGAGTTGGAAAGTGGAATTTGTTTATCAAGGACAAACTTTTGACGGATGAAATCAGGCCTTTGTTTTGTGGTGTCAGAATGAAGTTCCCCCTGAAAACTAAAGATATCAGCAAAACAATATTTCTGTGCTGTAATTTGTAAGAATCATGTTTATACGAAAGGGAGTCTTGATTTAGACTCACTATTCCAGCAGCCATTTTTTCTATTACAAGTATATTGTAAAGGTAAAATTTTAATTATTTTGTAAGAGTAGATTTTATATAATATGACCTGAGTCTCTGGATATTGTTAACCTATTAATTTCTGCTATTCTCCCTCATACTCTAACAATTCTCATAAAACATTTTAACTGAATAGTGACATAAAAACAACACGTTGCTACTTTTGCATCCCTCCTCCTCCCAGGTACCATTTGAATCTGGGAAGCCCATGAGTATGTTCAAGTGAGATGATGCTAGATTTTCCCTATCTGAAATAGCACTGTTGGCCATGGTTTTTAGACACGCTTTTGTGTAGAGTTCGACCTTAAATTGGCTGCAGCCAGAGGATACTTCAATTTAGGCAGTGAAGCCACCTCATCTGGGCTATGTAGATCACTAAGTTGTCTCATTTTGTGCTTCAAAGGCTTGTAAACTCAATTTTACACACTCCATTTAGAGGGAAGGAGTTTGGGTTTTGTAGTTTGGGTTCCAGGACTTCACAAAGATCAAGTACTACTGCATTCTGAACAGTTGAAACTTTTTTTGAATTCCATGCAGAAAAGGAATCCATTGGTTTTATTTTTTTTAAATGATCAGTTTAAAATAAATATGGAAGAATAGATTGCAACTAAGGTGCAAAAACTTCATTGACACACTGATTTTCTTTCTTCTTCCTTCCTTCCTTCCTTCCTTCCTTCTTTCTTTCTTTCTTTCTCCTCTGTCTCTCTCTCTCTTAAATTTTTTTGAGACAGGGTCTCTGTATAGTTTTGGATGGCCTCAAACTCACAGAGATCCACCTGCCTCTGCCTCCCAAGTGCTGGGA
>LOJH01066340.1:0-10354 GCA_001685095.1 Ellobius talpinus | reverse complement strand
GGGTTATCTCACTCAGTAAAGTGTTTTCTATTTCCATCCATTTGCATGCAAACTCAAGCATTTGATTTAATTCAAGGAAAAATATAACTAGAACCCATGTTTCATCTCATTACAGAATTCATGATAAGTCAGACTTGAATAAACAGCAATTGATGAACATTTAAAAGACAGAATTTAGAGACTGCAACAACTTCAGACAGAACTGAGACAAATACAAAGACAATGCTGATTTAAATAATCAAAATAAAATATCAGGTCAGACCTCCCTCCACAATAGGAAATCATAAAAAAATGGAACCAATGCAGAAATGTTTCCTAGCAAAGCATAGAATACATAGATTGTTCTAATCACCCAGGATGAGGAACCCAACTGAAAAACACGTAGAAGATCTGTGGTGTATATGCCTGTGTATGTATGTATACATGTATATGTATATATGTATGGATTCTAGTAGATCTAAGGGGATTCCCAAGCAATAAATGCCTTTAATCAACAAATACTTGGAAAAATATCCAGTCTTATTAGTAATAAAGTAGTACAAATGAAGCATCTCGAGAAAGCCATGTTCTGTCCAATTGGCAAAGATAAAAGGCAAATGAGAGTGTAATGTGTGCCCGGATATCATGAGGACAGCAAAGCCATGCAGCTCTAGAGTACCAGTTCCCAACCCCCTGGGGCTTGCACATCAGATATCCCTCCCATAGATCAGATATTTCCATTGCAATTCATAGCAACAGCAGAATTACAGTTATGAAGTAGTAACAAAAATGATTTTGTGGTTGGGGTCACCACACATGAGGAACTGTATTGAAGAGTCTCGGCAGTAAGAAGGTTGAGAACCCCTGACCTGGAGTCTCCAGCTCTGTTTGAGAACTTGAGATGGTTATTGTGTTTAGAGTTTCTCCATTATCCTATTAGGGTGAGGACCCTGACTGACTGAGCCATGGCTGCGCTGTTTGGTTGAGGGATGAGATCGATGAATGAAGGGGTATGCTGAGACAGAGGAAACATGGCCAGGGTGTTCTAGCCGCAGGTCCACTGAGGACACTTTCCACTTTCATGTGTAGTATATATTACTTCAATACCAAAAATCCAGGGGTCCAAACGACCAGTTTCATGAATTGTCCAACACTTGGTTGACAAAATTGACATTAACGGTCAAAGAGAAGCCTTGAGGAAGGATGTTGTGCTGTGTGTTCAGTGTTTGAATTCCATGGGCACCTGGAATAGAACACTGACTTTCATGTTGTGTTTGGGGGAGGCATACAAAACATTTTCTATGTTAAATAATTAAAAACATTTTTTTATCATCAGTTATGGGATTTTAAGACCTTAGTAGATTAATTATAAATATGAAATCAATTGCAGGTGCTTTTCTGAGTCTTTCCTGCAGTCAGAATTAATTACATAAATAGATGAATAAATAAATAAATTTAAAGAAACCATATTATGTCCATTTACAGAACAAATACAGTCTTCCACTGTATTTGTGAGTAGACACTGTACCCAGGTAACTGGACTTGAGGCCTAGAGTTAGCACTCCTGTCCAATGTCTTGGAGAATGGCATTCTTGCTTGAAGCAATCTAATTAAACTCCATGTTGACTTGATGTGGCCCCCAGTGGACAGATCAAAACTATTTTTAGGTTGCAAGTACTTCGAGAAGAAATATTTAATTAGAATGGGGGGGTGTTTAAAATAGCTTTCTCCCTTAATGTCAGTGCCTGCCGGTTCGTTTCCCCCATGCCATTAATCACCAATGAAGGGTGTCAGGAGTCACAGCTGAAATCCCCGTCGGTGGGCTGTGTGTCTTGTGACTCAGAAGGCCAATTCTGGCTGGATTTGAGCATTTTCCTTCAAGTGAATGGCACTGAGAATTTTTATAATTTAATTTAGATCATTTCTTCAGAAAAGCATCCCACATAAGGTATTTCTCCCACTGTGTTCTGTGCGCCGCAGGGTCACATTCAGTCTGAGGGGATAGAGAACATTCCGTGGTCCCCAGGCTATGAAGAACTTGAACTGCTGAGACCTTTATGAAGATTGGACTAAGCAGTAAGTGACGAGAGAGAGAGAGAGAGAGAGGGAGAGAGAGAGAGAGAGAGAGAGAGAGAGAGAGAGAGAGAGAACTCAGGTTCCAAGGATTGGGATGGAGCTCAGTGGAGGAGCATTTGCAAGAACCCGAGTTTTCTCCTACCATCAAAGCCTCCAAGCAACAAAGATTTTAAGCTTGCTTATCTTGCCAACCTAGTGTGCAATGATCCATTCTATTTTGGGGGGAATAAAAAATTGAAATTATTCTTTAAATTCGTTTACTTTTATTTTATGTGAATTGATGTTTTGTCACGGGTATCAGGTTCCCTGAAACTGAACTCACAGACCATTGTGAGCTGCCCTGAGGTTCTGGGAATCGAACATGGGTCTTCTCAAAGAATAGTCAGTGCTCCTAACCACTTAGCCATCTCTCCAGTCCCTGAAATTATTTTCAAAGTCAGACATTTAGACTTTATTTATGAATTTGTTGTCAAAAGTGGCAGGAATTAGACTCCACTCTCAAAATAACCTACTGAGAGCTTGGGAAATGCCGAGCAATCTTTTAACAGAGCTGTGTGTTTTCTACCCCGGGGACTATATTTTAGCTCTTCAATTATTAAGTCCATTTTACAGATAATGTAACTGAGACACAGAAAGGTTGTAGAACTTCCCTAATGTGACTTCTCCTGGGTAGACGTAGGACTAACAGCATGGCTCAGGGGCTGGATACACAGCTGGGCTCTGATTTATTTGAGGGCTTTCTCTAGTCTGATATTTCAATAGGGCATATCTCTTGGAACTTCACTTGTAGCTATCTTTCCCACAAATTATTGCCCATCCCCCAAACTTATAAGTTGTTAGAAATTCATTATTTGTGGTAGAGAAGGACACTTTTGTACTGTGTTTTGGGGAGCAAAAATACACTCTGTCTGATCCTTTAGTGCAACGTCTTAAATTGAAATTATTTTTTAAAATTTATTTATTTGTATTTTATGTGCATTAGTATGCTGCCATGGGTATCTTAAATTGCTTTATGTTTGTGTTGTGTGTGTGCATATGTGCGCACATATGTGTGTGCATATGTGCAGTGTCTGTGGGTACAGAAGCCTGAGGGTGTCTCAAGAGTCCTCCTTGCTTCTCACTTCATTCATGCAGTTGGCACCCTTGCTTCCTCTTCCTCTCTCCCCTCACTCCTTTTTCCTCTCCCTCCCCCCCATAAAAAGTTACAACACATTTCCTTTGTGTGATAGCTACATAGCTGTATAATCAATAAAAGCCCCTCTCCACACCCTCCCACCCAGTGTACAGCAAAGCACATACACAGGAGCATATGATACTGGCTCTCCAGCCACCTCCCTTTCTTTTTGGCCTAAGTAGTACTTGTAACACATTGGCTCAGCTCACCTTGGAAGTGAGGCATAGCAAGTCGAGGGCCTCGGAGACTGAGTAAGACATGCCTCACAGGAAGTAAGTCACTGGAAGTGACTTACATCAAGTTCACCTACCTGCTGGAGAACTAACCCTCTGGGCGGCAATGCTGAGACACTAATGTTTGCGGACATTCCCTTCTGGAGGAAGTCCTCTTAATTGACCCAGAGGCCATCAATATGGGAGCGCCTGACATTTACATGGGTGCTAGGGATGTGAACTCCAGCCCTCAGGCTTGTGCAGCCTGAACCATCTCTCCAGCTAACGGCATTTTTACTGGTACAGATGTGCCCTTGAGAAATAGCCCAAGCTCCGTACAGGAAAATGGTAACTAGAGATATTTTCTACTCTGCTTCAGAACCTCAGTGTTTCCTGACATAGAGTGGACCCCAGTGAAGAAATATTTAAACGAATAGATTACAAATTACAAATCACACCTCTCCCCACTCCTCTTTAGTGTCCACTCAGAGGATGAAATCATCTTACACTCTCTCATGTATGCTCTGCAATCACAAACTGCGCCTGCAGAAGAACTGTGCCCGAGAATAGCTTTTGGAAATTTAGTGAGTGTGGCAGGCTCAGAACAACACCAACCTGGGGTTGGGAAGACGGTGCCGAGGTTCAGAACACTTGCCGAAGATGGAAGTTCAGTTCCCAGCACTCATGTTAGAGAGCTCATATGTGTAACTCTCCAGTTTCAGGAGATCCAATGCCCTTTTCTGGCTTCCGCAGTCACCAGCACACATGAATACATATAATCTCTCCACATTAAAAAATAATGAAAGTTTAAAAGCTATTTTCTTCATTCTTACAATGAAATTACTAAAAGCCCTCCCTATTAGTAAAGCAGTGTTTTGAGTTTTAAGTAATGGTAGAATTTGTTTCATATACAGGCAGCAGTGACTTGCTGTTGGAAAGTGGTAGGTAATTCTAAGTCTAAGCCCGAGAGCATTTAAAACTTCCACTAAAGCCAACATGAGATAAATATGAATGCCTTTGAGATCAGAAGAACAACAATTTAAAATTATGTTTTCCACAGGGCTGCAGCTGTTTACCACGGCAAGGAAAGGAGGAACCTAAAACAACAAGGACTTCCAGCTGGGATGAAACTCTGGCAAGTCAGCAGTAGCTGCACTTAACCAGTCTGGTTAGATACAGTGTGGTGTTCACTTCCTGTATCCCCGCGGTTTCCACCAATGAGGAAAATGTTATTTAAAGAGAACGTTTAACTTTCAAGAGGAGAGCCAGGAGTTTGGGTCAGGAAGTTTCTGGCTTCATGTTTTCATGGAGTCTGCACATAGATTGTGCACAGCCAGGCTCACCTGGACTGAGCACTTGGTCTTTTTGGTCTTGCTCTCTAAGTGCTGGGATTGTAGGCTAAGGCTGCCATACCTGGGGGCATTAAGACTGGCTACCATCTCTGCTGCTTCATTGGGGTCCTTTGCCATTTTGTTTCTCTTCTGCCTATGGTCCTGGACAGCTTGTTGACCATGCAGAGCCCCTGTGGCACATGACAGACTTTTGGATGTTTCCCTACTAAGTAAACTAAACAGCTGTGAAGCATTATTTGTGTGATAAGGTGGGATTTTCCCCATGCCCATCACCTCTAATAACCTCTTGTCTCCAGGCACCAACTCCTCACCCTAGGGCTGCATTCCAAGGCAATCCTACCGACACAGCTGTTTTTATCTTGTGGAATTCATTTTACAAGTAGTGAGGCTGTCCTTTCCAGCTCCCACTCTTTCTTGGCTGTTCACATGTCATTAGTCTTCACACCACAACTGCCTCCCCAGGAAGGGCCATCATGCTGGTCTGGGTGCTCAACTGCATCCCTAGAGCAGCCCGAGAGGACACTACGAAGGGAGGGGCAAGCCTGCCACTTGTCACCAAGGGGACAGCCGTTGTTCCCCAAGAACTGCTACCTGGGCTAAGCCAGATGTCGGAAAAGCCCAGAGTGCTCAAAGAGGCTCCGTCTAGAGCTGAGCGAGAGCCTCCTCAGGTCTGTAAGTTTGTTTTTAAAGTTTGGTGTCTTACCCTGTTTCTTCCTTTTTACCGTTATTTCAATCTGTCTTAGATTAAACCAGACATAGATATAGAATTTCCTGATTTCTTTGACTCTTCAACTTCACACACACACACACACACACACACACACACACACACACAATTCTAGGTTCTCTGGTGATGACAACATAATCCTGCTTTTAAGACTGTCCCTAGTTCTACCCCAGCCTCTTCCTTTATAAAGTGCAAGATGTGTCTACCAACTCCCCAGTAGAAGTTAGGGCCAGTGTTCAAGTGTCACAAGACCTGCCCGTGTGGTTCCAGGAAATCCATGTTGTGAGACACTAGACACAGAGGATAGCACCAGGGTAACCCACGCCCCAGAGATCCAGAGAAACCAAAACTCTGCAAGTGTATACGGGGCAATAGGTCAGGCAGCTTAGGGACAACAGGTAGAATTAGGGCAGGGCTGCCCTTTGAAGTGAGGTTGGCAAAGTCCTGCCATGAGCCTGTCATGACACTAGAAGGAACTGGGGAAATCCAGCCCATGTGACTATGGCAGTTTATATGCCGAATATCTCAGTGGCTGCCTGTCATGTTTAGAGGATTTTTTTTAATGGATGACACTGAAAAATTTCCCTTTCATACTTTCGCTGTAACATATCTTTTCAGTAAATCCTCAACCATTTCTCTCAGTTTGACCTGTATGCCCCTACACTGTTCTCAATGACCACACCTATGTTCTCCAACCCCTTGTTTCTCACGTTACACACCAGTCATTGTGTTTGAGTCACTTGTGACAGCACAGCCCTGAAATACATAGGCTTGTGTTGTGAAATATTTAACAATGTAAAGATGTGCTACATATACTTATGCTATGGAATAATACTTTAACTGTCTAAAGATGTGTTATATTTCTTTCTGCTGCATTTGTTTAGCTATGAAAAGATGTGCTGCTGTTTCACCTTGCCTGCTTGAGGCACCTGATTGGTCTAATGAAAAGCTGAACAGCCCATAGCTAGGCAAGGGATAGGCAGGGCTGGAAGACAGAGAGACTAGGCAGGAGGAAACATCTAGGAAGATAAAAGAAGAAGAAAGAAGAAAGAATGAGGGAGAAAAAGAAGGAGATACCTAGGGCCAGCCAGGCAGGCACCAGCCAGCTAGAAGGAGTAGGACTTACAAAAAGCAAAGGTAAAAAGCCCTGAGGTAAAATATAGACAAAGAGAAATAGGTTAATTTAACTTAGAGAAAAAAAATCTAACCATAAATGAGCATAAGCTGAAGCTCATAACTACTAAGAAGTCTAATGTCATGATTAGGGAGCTGGTTGGTGGCTTGAAAGAAAAAGCCTGGTACAGGCTTATGACAAAGTCAATGGCTCTTAGTTAACTTTTGGTTAAAACAAACACAACAACAACAAACTCAAATTCCTTTAAGAAGGGAATACTGGGGAGATGACTCAGTGAGGAAGAGTAGTTGCTTTATGAAAGCCAGAGGAACTGAGTTCAAATCCCCAGGACCCACGTAAAAGCTTGGCCCTTCATACCCATAACCCCAGCATTGCAGGGTGGGGGGGCAGAGACCAGAATGTTCCTGGAGTTCATTGACCAGCTCACCTATCAGAAATGGTGGGTTTCGGGTTTAGTGAGAGACTTTGTCTCAAATGACAAGGTAAAGGGCGATAGAGGAGGACATAGGTATCCTCCTGTGACGTGACCTCCCGTGTCAGTGCATAGGTGTGTGCACGTGAGTGCACACATGAGAGAGAGAGAGAGAGAGAGAGAGAGAATATGAATGTTACTGCTTCTATTTGGCAAATTTCACTCAAATATACACAAGAAGAGCAGAATTCCTGTGGGTCTTGTTCTTACTTACTCCAACACCTCTTTGATGTTTCTTAAATTTAAAAATGTTTTCATTAAAATAGTCTTTGGGGTTGAAAATGTAGTTTAGAGGTGGACCATTTGCCTAGTTTATGGGAAATTGCAGATTTCATTCTCAACACCACTACCACTACCACACATAAGTTCCTCAACACTACGAAAGAAAAAAATCACCCAAATTAGAGAACAGGTTGAAAGAGTATTTGTCTGATTTTGAAATGCTGAGAAGTCATTTCATGTCGCTGAGAGAATAGCAGCCATATTCATGGTCCATTCCAGGGCCTGGGGACATGGTGAGGAGCTGGTCCCTACAGACAAGTGTTGCTAGAGGTGATGGGCACCAGGGAAAGATCCCACCCTGTCACATAGAAATAACCATAAGGATAAGGCTGTGTGTTTACCAACATTAAAGACTATTCCAGAAAACACAGGATTCTGGGAAGTAAGAAGGATGTCGAGGGCTCTCCTGGTGAGCCCTTTGTCCCCACAGAAGGTGACAAGAACACTTTTGCTCAGAACAGGACCGGGGGGGGGTGGCATTTGTTCTTTCTCCTCACCCCGTGTGAGTGTGTTGGCTGTGGTGGGAGGAAGAACTGGATAGACACGATCTTAACGCCCTGGGTCAGAGGAACACATGTTCCATACGATTCGGAGTGTGACACTAAGGATTTGGGTCAAACTCAAGCACACAGCTCGTAAAAGTCCAGACCATACAAGTGAAGATGTAAAAGATAAAAGGGGGTCTTTCAGATGCCATAAACTCCTGTTTAAGATCATCCTTCAACCTTTACATTTCCATTTTTATGCTAAAAAAATTAAAGGACTGGTAGGCCGATCCAGCCTCAGGGTAGGGGCATTGCCTGGCCATTAGAGGCGGGCTCTGCTTGTAGTACAGCCTTTGTGTCATTCTGAGATGTGGGACTTGCTGTCTTACTTTGGAATGTGTTTGTTTTCTTGTGCTTAGGAGCCACTAATGCTTTAATTCTTACAAGTAAATCCTGTGGTAAAAAGTAAGATGACATCCCAAATCCCTAACCAGAAGGCTCCAAGTTTCATCTGTAGCTTACAAGGGAGGCTTGTTGTCACTGGTAGCATTTGTGGAGGGCTCCTGGATATACTTATGGTTAGACGTGAAGCCTGAGCGTCTACTGTGAATCCGCTGGCTCTGATTTCAATGAACAGCAAAGAACAGCTGACGTGTCTGTGGTGTGTGCTGAGCGTCCAGTCCTATGTCTGCCTTGATGCCATCTTTTGCCAGTGCATCCCCAGGGCAGCTCCATTGTGTAGGTACAAACAATGAAACTGGGAGGTGTGGAGAACTGATTTGGCCAAGGTCAAACATTTTCCTGAGTCTATTTGGTTCGAGAGTCTACTTTCTTAGTCCCTTTGGGTGTAATACATTTTGTTAATTTAAAAGATTTCTTTTGCTTGGTTTTTATTATATTTTTGGCATGTGTGTGTATGTGTGTATGTGTGTGTGTGTGAGAGAGAGAGAGGGAGAGAGACAGACAGACAGACAGACAGACAGAGGTGTGACTGTGGGACTTGTGACCATGAAGGTCAGAGGACAACTTTCAGGGGTCGACTTTCTCCTATAAAGTGGGTCCCAGGGATTGAGCTCAGCTTATCAAACTTGGTGGCAACCACATTTACTGGCTGAATCTTCTTGCTGGTCTCCAAATGTTGAGTTTTTCTAAAGTGCCAATTAAAGTTTCTTAATCCTAGAAACTATATTTAGAAGTTGAACCCACCCTTGTTTTGACCCTGGGTTTGGACCACCACATTGCTGTAAATGCAGAGATGGTAGAGTCATGAGGAGTGGTTTTATCTTTCTGGCTCTTAAGTTTCTCATTTGCAAGATGAAGAAAATGGATGAGCTAAATACAACCCAAGAGCCCCTTTCCTTCCAGCGTCCACTCATTTGTCATTTCAACAAATGTTTATTTGAATTTCAACTTAAGGAGAGTTCTGGGTGCTATAATCATAATAATGGAATAAGTAGGTGTGATCTCAGAATGTGAAGAACTTTCAGTTTCACCGAGATGGAAAATTCATGAACAAATCATCAGAATCCAGTATAGTTTGTGCTGCAAAGGACATTCCTATGCTCATACATATACGCTATATACTGCATACACAGTTACATACACACATGCCTGCAGACAAGCAGACACAGGGACTTGGGAGGTCTGTGCAAGAGTGACAGCTCCATGAGGAGAGTCCGGGTGTAGCTCTAATTCTGGTGCAGCCCTTGGGCCTGATGGGCCTGCGAATATTTGTTGAGTGATTGCATATGTGAAAATCTGAGAATCCAAGTTGTTAAGGGCCAATGGCTGTCAATGGCTGGAAAATAGAGGGTAGAAGCCAGCAGGCACAGCAAGTACAAATTAGGAGGACATGCAGCATTGAGGTGGGATGAAGAGAATGTTGGGAGCTTGCACGAGAAGGGTGCGTGCGGGGTAGTAACAGAAGAGGAGGTAAAGGATGCACTTTGACTGGGTGAGGCAGAAGCCATAAGGTTTAGCTGGTATGAACCTCTATAGAATCCTGCCAGTAGAACACTTTTGACTTAGGGACAGCTTGTGGTATTACCTGTTTCAGAGCTCTATGCCTTACTTACCCACAACTATTGAGACTCACATCATTTGATATCACTAATTCCAAATAAGTAGGAACTCCATGAGGAAAAGGCAGTGAAGGTACATCCATATTTCAAGAGAACAACAAGCCCATGAACTATCCCTACTGGTCAAAGTAAAAGGAGAATTGCTGACATCAAACAGGTGGTCATGTTGAACTTGTGTATATAGGAAGTTGCCAGGAGGGTCCTGTTAACTGCCTTGGAAAACTGAGAATGTGATACATGTGTCTGGTATAATGTGTTTTCTTGGATCCACCCACTAGTTTTGAATCTGAGCTGGCCTGTGACTTGAATCTGCTACTGGAATAGAAGCAATTGAATGCTAGTTTTTAGCCTGGACTGTGGCTATTCTCTCTCTCTCTCT
>LOJH01066335.1:0-10355 GCA_001685095.1 Ellobius talpinus | reverse complement strand
TATTTGCATTCTTCTACATGCTGATATCCAGTTATGCCAGCACCATTTGTTGAAAATGGTTTCTTTTTTCCCATTGTATAATTTTAGCTTCTTTGTCAGAAATTAGATGTTCACAGGTGTATAGATTCATAACAGGGTCTTTGATTAGATTCCATCAGTTCACCTGTCTGTTTTTGCACCAATACCAAGCTATTTTCATTACAATAGTTCTATAGCAGAGCTTGAAACCACAAACAACATAAAATATCTTGTAACTCTAAACAAACAAATGAAAGACCTGTATGATAAGAACTTCTAAGTATTTAAATAAAAATATTGAAGAAGATATCAGAAAATGAAAAGATCTCCCATGCTCTTGGATAGGTAATATCAACATAGTAAAAATGGCAATCTTATGAAAAGCAGTTCAATGCAATCCCCATCAAAATCCCAGCACAATTCTTCACAGACCTTGAAAGAACAATACTCTACTTCATATGGAAAAACAAGAAAACTCAGGATAGTCAAAACAATCCTGTATAATAAAGGCTGTATATATTTTAATCATGTACAGTTTGAATTTATATAAAGCAAACATAATGCACTAAAATAACCTGGAAAAGAAAATCTGTAATGTAAAACATAGGGTATGAATATCATGACAGTTTTCATAAGGAGGACACATTATAAATTTCGTCTCTAATAACTTCTGTAGTGACAAGTGGGGTCTGCTCAGTCTGAGTCATGGGATCTGAAGGCACCTGGGTGGACTTACACATGAATACAGCTACAGTGTCCCTAAACCTGTCTTACTCACACTGGTTTAAGAAAACAATCAAAGGAAACCCCCGCCTGCTGAACCAAGGAAAATGATACAAAACCCACGCAACACATTTAATTCTAGCCTTGTATCCTTTCTCTGGAGTTACTAATTAGCTGTTATGTATGCGGTCTAGGGAACATGGTATTTAATACAGTCTTAGTAATCTACCGTCAGTTTTATGTCACGGGGGGAGGGAGGCAGCAAGCTGTCCAAAGGTTTTACATCAGGATCCTTGCCTCTGGACACAGAACTGACACTTAGGGAATGTGCCATTTTAAATGAAATTGAATCATAAGGCATGCAGTATTGAAAAACAATTTCCTCCAGTTCCTGTATAGAGCTTCAAAATATAGAAACATGATATGAAGGAGGGAAGATTAATAATGAAAATCATAAACAAATATATAATTATTTTAAACATCAAGTAACAGCACAGTGGTCTTAGATTTCTATTAAAACACAGGCAGTTTGTTTCAGTAAAAGATTCTGTAGCCAAGTTATTGTTTTCAGGCATACATATTTACATGAAATAAGTAGCCTTGTTTTCTTTGATTCTATCGTCATTACTTAAATGAGTGTAAGGTGAACAAAATGAGGAGCAGCAAGGTACATGCATAGCAGTTCTGCCTGGGAAGGCATTGGTTTAGCAAGTCGTGCAATACAGCAAAGAAATGGGGAATAAAAAATAAACATAAAAACTCCAGCAGCAGGTATCAACAAGGGAACACCGGATGAAAGAAACTACCAAGGAGGCTTTAAGGCTAGAAGTGGACTGGCAAATTAAAATTTGGGTTTGGCTGTGATTCAATCCCTGTCTTTCTCATGTTTTTGAAAAGTATTATTTATTAGAAGAAGAGAGATACAGTTTTATGAATGTCCATATGATGATTCATTGCCTTCCTCTGAAACTGGCTCATTCCAAGGAAGGAGTTGGAAGGAACATCCCCCATTCCCTTTCAATCCTAATGCTCCATTATGTACCACTCTTCACACATAGTAGGTTCACACTGGACACACCTGAAGCAAAACATTGCCCCCCACGAGACTTCAAATATCAGTTTGCTTCATGAAATTTTTCAAGAAAAAATTAAAAGGCACCTTTGGGCAGTGATATTTTGTTTCTGACCTAACAAACAAAGCTTGCCTGAAGATCAGAGTGTGGAGCGAGCCACTAGTTAGCCACAGAGGCCAGGCAGTGGTGGCAAACACCTTTAATCACAGCAATTGGGAGATAGAGGCAGATGGATCTCTGTGAGTTCAAGGCCACCCCTGGGCTACACAAGATTGAAACATTCTAAAAGAGAAATGGAGCCAGGTGGTGATGGCTCACACCTTTAATCCCAACACTGGGAAGGTGGAGATGAGAAGGGATATGACTTGCTGGAGAAGGGAATGGAAGGTGGGAGGAGACTTTGAGGATTTCATGGAGACAGGATCTTGCCCACCCTGGGTTTAGATTTGGTAAAGGTAAAAGGTCTCTCTAGTATCAGGCTTTTTTACTTCTCTGATCTTTCAGCATTGATTTCCTAATATCTGATTTAAACGTTTTAAGTAATAAGACAAATTAGAATTCACACAACACTTTTCTTGAAACAGTTTTCTAAGTAAGCACATATTCTGTAACTAAAGCTTCCCACTTTACCTAAAGACAGACAGCGATGCTCTATCAGACATATGCTTATATATTAAAGACACATCTTCTGTTTAGTCAAAACAGCCAGACACTATTACGGTTTGGGCACCGGAAAAATAAGTGGGCAAAGAGCACTTGTCTGGTTATTTTTCCTTAAGTAAAAGTTAAAATATTCTTCTGAAAATGTTGTTCTCAGTCATTTCCATACAATTATTTTGTCTAATCTTCTGAAAAAAATTCCCAACAGTAAAAATGTCATAAGCATTTATTACTTTGCCTTTTGTTTCTAAAGCAATGCATTTTATAACCAAGCTCATAAGCAATATATTTGGAAGTTACTCACTTAAAATGAAGATCTTTAAAAGTAAAATGGGTTTCCACAATTCCTGTTGTTTTCACCCTGGTTCTCAGGACGTCCTGCTGAGTTGGGATGTAATTTGGCTGTGCTATTCTGTCCAAGTCATTCAAGTAACTGAAAACAAATAACAACCACATTGTCAAGAGGGACACGAGCCAAATAAGACTGCTCAAGACAAAAACTACAGCATAGTTTAATTTTGCAGTATTCTGAAGACTTCAAGGGTCTTTGTGAGCATATAAAACCAGTTTAAGCCTTTATATCACATAGTTACAAATCTTTTAGTGTCTATTCAAATTTGTTTTCCAGTTATACAAATTCAAAGGAAAGTGGCTTAAAAATGCCTAAACTGAAAACGATCATGAGCTGTTTCTTAAAATTCTTCCTTACGCTTTTTGTATAATGCTTGGGTCTACACTTTGCCCTCCGTTGAAGACTTCACAGGTCATAATTGTGGAGGGGGTGGTAAGCAAGCTCAGCAAAGGCTGGGTGGGAAGTTCTTTCCTTGTAGTCCTTCTATTTTACTGCCCTGCCTTCTGATTCAAGAGCTCTACAAACATCAAGTCCCCCCAAACAACATAGGCTCTTGTCAGTGGCCTTACTTGCCCATCACAATTAAAGAATAAGGCACTACTGTTCAAGGTGCCATACACTTCGGCTTAAGATATAGAAAAAGCAAGTTTGAACAGTTTCTTCCCCGAAGGCAAGCGTTAAACTCCCCGAGATGCTATGCAGCTGCTGGGGGAGAGAAGCCATCACAGGGCTGGTGAGCCCTATGAATCAAACATTACAGCTGCCAAACAAGTTGTTCTCATCTTCCAATAATGGCACCACTCTCATAGATGTAATCAACTGCCGTCTGATTTTATATGAGACCTGCTCCACAGTTGAGAATCTCCCTAACAACCTTTGGGGAAGTTGTAGGCCCAACTATAATCACTAAATTGATATAACATAAAGCTACTTTCTAAATATCTGTGTTTATGCTCACAAACAAACGCTACTCTCAGTCTTAACCAGAGAAGCCTCTTTTTACAGTAATTGATGGTGAACATTGAGACTCGTGGATGTCTAAGATGAAGAGAGTAAGAGATGGCTGAGGGCTCCAACCTAAACAAGACATTTAAGCACCCTCAATCTCGAAGGCACGGAGAACTTACGAAGAGGAGGAGGGTGTATAAGTCCTCTGAGAAAAGCAGAGTGAGTTTTTGAAGTTTCAGTGACATTCTTGGAGGTAAACTGGAGAAAACCCTGTTCTATACAGTTCTAACTAGAGATTAAATATGAACGATGCTTTTCGGAATCATGGGTAATAACAGTATTGCTATCACAAACATACAAACACACACACACACACAGACACAAACACAAAAGACAGGGAAAGCATTCAAAAATTGTCACTCAGGAACCGTGAGTATAAGAACGTGCCAGGCAGTTTTCCAGGGCAAGTGACCTGAAGATAGATTTGTTAGCACAAGATGATTCATTAAAGTTGAGTTTTGAGTTTAAGCTGTAGCTACTTACTATGCTGCAGAATCATTCAGCTGGTACTCCCGGGATCTGCTGAAGCAGGCTTGCACACCGCTGTCTTTCCACAATCTCTTTATGACGCCGGCGAGCTCTGCCGTCATAAAGCCTTCTTCTGCAGCCCCAGCAAGCACAAAGAGTTGGCGAGCATCATCCTGCACATTTGACAGAAAAAGAGGTGTTAGAGTTAAAAGATACAAATGGAGAGATGAGCAAGAAGAAAAACGCAATTGTGAACTTCCTTCGTGGTTTTTATAAAGGGCCACAACTTATCTCTATCTAAAGCACCACTTGCAAAGGTGGCTTTATCAAAACAAAATTATAAGCTTAAGTTACAAGCCTCTGCTTTGTGGTGCAGGTGGCAGCTATTAAAGCACCTGGAGCAATAAGAATAACTAATCACGGCATGTGAAGAGACCTTCGCTATCCACTGACAGAATGTTGGAGTCTAAAGCTCATTTAAAGCAAAAAAGATGGATGATCCAGAAAGTCATTCTTCTCCAAAGTCTTTTAATCAAAGAAGCATGACATCATTGAAAACTATCTAAAGCACAATCTAATTAAGTGTTACCATTTTGATACAGTTTACAGATGCAAAATATTGTCAGGGAAGAGAGACGTCAACATGGAGAAAGAAACAATGGTTTCACAGACTACTCTGTGGATTATCACTATGTACACATAGTGATAATCTGAGAGAGAGAACTAGGAGCAGGGTCTGTTAACCCAGGCATGGGAAGGACATCTGGAAGCTTTGGAGTAGATATATCCACAATGCACGTGAAGACAACACACACCAAGCTCTAAGAGAAAGAAGAGTGGATATAAAGGTGGTCTGGTTCTGCATTGGAGATGAAGCTGCTAACAGTTACTGAACCACAAATACCCAACCGCTCATAGTCATTGTGGCCAATGAGAAATGGAGCGTCTGGGTGTGATCCAGGCTGCCCTACACAGCCATGAACCAGGCTAAATGAGCTCCCGCTCCAAGTGCACTTTATTCGCACTGAGTCTTCCACATCTGGGCTGGAGTGTAGCATATCTTTACTAAGACCAGACACATATTCAAGTTCTGAGCTCTGAGTGTGAGTTGTAATTACCATCCCTGGTAGCAGAGTGGAGACTTTAGGTAGAAATAGTCTTAAAAAAAAAAAAAAACAAAACAACAAAAAAAAACCTTGGTGTCACAAGTTACTACTTTACTCAGGTTATTTTTAGCTTGAGATGTGTGGTTTTGTTTAGTGGGGGGAAAAGTCACTGCTATTCCTAAGGGCCATCCTTCCAAGCTACAGCTTGCTCTCCAATCTTCCGGTTGAAGGTATTTGAAAAGCATGTACTGGGGAGGCATAGAGATTTTAATATTTTGTTATTCTTATCATTATTATATGCAAAATGCTGTATAAAATCTATTAGCATATATGACCAGGTTCTTATTAACAGTAACCTAGAAATGATTTGATGTACACAGGTAGGATTTCTACAGATTACATATAAATATACCTTTTGAATTTTCTAAAGTAGGTTTTTACTACACAGTCCAAACTAGCATTGAACTTGTGATACTCCTGCCTCAGTGTCAAGTGCTGATATTATAGCAGGGGACCACCACATCTGGAAGCCAAATTATAAATAAACTTGATCACCTTCAGATGTTGGTATTTGCTGGGCTTCCTTGAACTAATCGCCCACCACTACTGGGGGGATGAACCACTGCAGTTGAGTCTTACAGACGGATGACGAAGTATGAGGAAGAAAAGTGTCTCAAGACAGGCCTGCGGAACAGACAAGCTGACGATACAAACTCATCCTACTGCTAATTCATGAAACATTTTCTTTTCAGCTGGAACTCATCATAGAAACTAATTAAGTTTCTCAGCATGGGAACACATTATTCGAGCATATGTTTCCTTCCTTAGTAAACCACAAGAGAAATGTGTGCAAGCCAGCAACATGCACACGTCCTTAGTAAAGCAGTCCCTCAGACTGCAGCCACTCTTGGTACCTTTGACCTAGCTCCAGGAGCAATAAGGCCACACACCTTCCACATAAAAACCTATGCACAAACAACCTGCCATTTTTATTTACTGAACCACAGAAAACATAATTTTGTTTAGAAAAATACTTAAGTAGTTTTTAAAAATGCATTCCACTATGCAATCTCTCGTCAATGACTGTGAAGTTTTGGCAGAAGAGAACAAGACCCTCCAGGGTAGATTGGGTCGGAGCCCTTTCTTGCATACTGTCTAGGAAGAGGCCCTAAAGAAAACACTTAAGGAACTTTGGACGCTGTATTTATAAACTGCACTTCCCTCCCTCCCAAAGCACTCAAATGTCTCTTCCTTTTTTAGACTGCACACGTCAGTGAGACCACGCGATCCCTTTCTTTCCATGTCTGCCTTATTCAACTTAAGACAGAATCCTCCAAGTCAGGAGAAAATGTTGGCCAGATGTGCAGAGGTAGCAAATTAAACTGTGGCCCCCTAGAGAAAAGGAAGTGGGTGAAGCAACAGGAAGTGTTCTTCAAAGAATAAGCAGCAAAAAGCAGGTTGAGATTAGGTAGTACAAGGAGCACCTAAAACTAATCATAAAGTTGCATTTATTGGAATTATGTTAATTAAGCTCATTTTAGCCACTCTCCTAAATGTGAGATGATGGACATCTTAACTTGCTTTCCTGTAGTAACTATTCTATTATCCTGTGGATTCCTTAACATCGAATTGCAAACTCCCAAACTACACCGTAAAACTAACATTAAAAACAAACACTCTTCTTCACAAAATGTCAAGGATCTTATTCCCCTAAAGTAACTGGAAGCCTGGCATGGTGTGATGGTGGACAGCTGTAGTCCTGGTATTCAGGACGCTGATACAGGAGCATCTCAAGTACTAGGCCAGCCTGGGTTGCATAGTGAGTGCAAAGTCAGTCTAAATTACAGAGAAACGCTGTCACAGAAAAAGCTAATGGGATTTCAGCAGAAAGCACTATAGGAAGATGTCTACCTAACCTTCTGTGTTGCATAAACCAAGGCAATTCGCCTCAAATACCACAGCCCAGTAATCACATAAATCAGTACATAAACAATCAGTAAGCCCTTATTGTCTGAAATAATTGCATAGAAATATAAAATATTTGTCTAAAAAATAAGTCCTTTCTTGTCTCAAACAAGAAAACAAAACTGCAGGACAATGACAGTGTTTATATTCCACTCTGGAACAAAGTATTTGCAAAATGTACATAAAACGAAACTCAAAATCATTTGGAGGCATCAACAGGAACACACACGGTAAGAGATAAAAGGCACAGCGACCACAGAAGACAGGACTGGAGTGAGGTAAGCCTGACACAGTTTGCAGGAGCCTGATACGGTGTTAAAAGCAAAGAAGGGCTGGAGGGCACAGCTCAGAGGTAGACTTGGTTCGATTTCCAGCCTATCTACCATCTCCAGAGCAGAGCGCACCCCACATACTAGACAGCATGGTAAGCAGCATGTGGGGCACAAATCTTGTATATGATGCCAACACACATAGAAGTAAGAATAAAAAATTAATTTTTCTTTTTAAGGACAGAATGGACATGAACATGGAAGTAAGCCAATTAAAATGTGATCTGAGAGTGTAAATCCTAGCTCATAACTGAGCTTTGGAGTTCATAAAGAAGCCACTTCAGTACTGTACTAGGGAGACGGCACAGGCTTACCCAGGGATAGCTAGACACTGGGCTGGGCTGTGCATTTTATCTGAAACTGTCTCATTCTCTACAAGATTCAGAGGCCTCTATCCAGGATGGGGAAGGCTTTGAAGGACCAGGATGGTTGACTTTTGACATGCTAAGGGTCACAAACAGCACAAAAAGAGTATATTTCCTAATGGGTACAGAGCACAAACAATGCATTTTCAGGGCCAAACACATCGGGATTCGTTCAGAAGCTCAAACACTCTTTAGTAGTCAAAGCAATCTGAAATATGAAATCCCCAGGGGAGGCTTTTAAAGCAACGGCTAGATGAGTAATCATGACAGAGAAGACAAAATGCCAGTAATCTTTGCACACAGAGCATCAAAAGACCTGTCTAAAATACAAGGGAAACAATATGATAAACTAGATGAAAAGCAGTGATAGCTCTGGACTGAAGCTTATAAGGATAACTTTCAGCCATCAGTTCTGACATATGAATGGACATCCCTTGTCCAAGCGCTTACATCATTTATAATATTTGTCAATGATATTGGAAACCATACAATGATAGCTTATGTATAACCTACTACATTCCTATAAATATGTTGCTATATCTATATATACTACATGTATATACATATATATAAATAATATATATAAACAACACACATATAAATACATAAACAAAAAATACACATATACACAAAGAATAATAAATATTCATAAATAAATAATAAATAAAAAGTTACGAAGAACTTTAATTGGGAGAACAAAGGATTTGGTGTGTTTGACACACTGTGGCTCAGTGGCAACCTCAGATGACGAAGGGTTCCTTTAAGGAGCATGAAACTAAATATATTTTCTCTACAATCACAAGTAAAAATGACAAAAAAATTGTCAGTTATTTTCTTTCACCATAGTATTTAAAAGAGTAAATTTTTAGGTAAGTCTTAAAAAAAATAAGTTAATTTTAATTCCATTTAAGATTGCAAAATTTTTTGCTAAATTTCAATAAATTTATGAGGGATCATAAGCTTCACTGTATTAAGAAAGGAAATTACTTATATTACCAAAAATAATTTTATGCATGTTTATGACAATAAATATATGTTCAATTTCATAAAAATAAAATATACTGTCATTTTTGTTTTTCATGTGGATATTGAGAAGTCAACAGAAACCCAGAAATACATGATAATTAATAGTGAACTGAAACAAGGAAATAGCTTATGCTGGAAGAACACATTACACTTCAAATTTTCCTGTCATCCTCAGATGGAAACACATAAAACCACGGGCTCCTCACCTCTTTGCTCTAACCTAAGTGGAACACTACTGTGAGTGTCCCTGGTGCTCATCATGCAGGCCCAGCGAGGTAAAATGCCTCAGGGACATTTTGAAGAAGTGAGATTCAGAAAGAGTAGAAATTACCGGCTATTAAAAACCTACAGTATGTAGGACAGTCTAAACTTAATACAAGCCAGGAAGATATCAATACCAACATAAACTTGTATGATGGAACAAATCATTGTGAAAGGAGTGCTTATCTACAAACACTGATAGATAACAAGCTATAAATAGGAAAGTATACACACACCTTTCTCTATTCGTACTGGTGGCTAATAAGTTATTAATAGGGAAGCATAGATATGGCATATTGTGTTCATCCAACAGAAGGTTTCAGAGGGACTAAGGAACAAACAAAGATACTGAAATTCACCTGCAGAACCTTTAAAGTGGGTATAAATATTTGGTAAATCCTTGGTCAACTGAAGATGTTCTAAATAAAACATAGCAGAAATAAGACTGCAGGGGGTTTTAATAATGAAAAATACCCAACAATGAGATGAAGGATAATAAACAAAATATGATAAACTAGTTATTAATTACTACTGGGAAACAAAAGGCTAACGCAGATGGACTTACAAACCAGCAAACAGTGGGTAAGCAAACAGGGCACATTCCACAACAGAAAATAATGCATAATAAGTAAGAGTGCAAAAAAACCATACTCCTGAAAGAATTCACGTTACAGTGAGCTAGGACTCCCTAAGCACAAATCAGGCAATTCCCTTAACGTTGGCTGTCTAGGGTAAGGAGAAAGTGTGCACTCAGATTGCAGCCCAGGTGACCTGCTAAACATTCCTCAACAGCTATCTTGCAAATCAGGCAGACAGACATACAGTAACCAACAAGCTGATGAAAACAAACCACACAAGTATTCAGGAGAAAAGTGACCATCTTCTAAGGGTAAACTGAGGCTGGTCAGGAAGATGCTTAGTGGACCTTGGGCAGGCTCGGGGTTCCTCATAGCATGATGTAGGTGGGTCATCTGTCTATGTGTTACTTTCATTGGTTAATA
>LOJH01066332.1:0-10355 GCA_001685095.1 Ellobius talpinus | reverse complement strand
AAAAGACTAATCCAATATTATTCTGACTTAAGAGCGATACAGCAATACCATATCAACATTTCTCATCAATAAACAACCTGTCTTTGGAGTCCAAATTGATCAATAACTAGTTCCCAAATAAACATCATGATTTTAAAATGATTATTATTTACTCCTACCAGGATAATGACAGTAAGACATATTGAAATCTTATCCTTCAGGCAAATGCAAGATTCAGGTGAACACACTCGTGACCAACCATGACTTCATTTAGTTGTCAAATTACAACAGGAAATAGTAAATTACTCATTTCATAGACGGCAAATCAATAAACTCAAGAAGCTAAAATGGGACTGGGGAGATTGCCCAGTGCTCAAAGGATTTGTCACACAAGCTCCATGACCTGAGTTTAGATCTCTGGAATCCCTGTAAAACTGGGCAAAGTGATGAGGTCTGTAATCCCAGCATTCCCACAGTGAGGTGAGTTGAGAGGTGGAGACAGGAAAGCCTTCACAAGCTCCACGTGGGGTCAGCTGGACTATGACACACAGCAGCAAACAGTATTCATCTCTGTCTCAAACAAGATAGAAGGTGATGATCCACAACCCAAACTGTCCTCTGACCTCCACGTGTGCACTGTGGCAGGAATGTCCACACTGGGTAGAGGAGTTGGGGAGGAGGGTCTTGTAAAGACGAGATGGCTCAAAGGATAAAGGCAACTGCCATCAAGTCTAACGAATGATCTAAATTCAATTCCTGAATGTTGTGCATGAAAAGAACTGAGTCCCTCAGGTTGTTCTCTGACTTCTACATGTGCGCCAGTACATTACACAAATACACATTAAACAAATTTTAAAAAAATGTAAAAAATAGCTTTTAAAGACACTCATTAAAAATCTAATTTCATTCTAAGATATATTAAATACATGAGCCCTGGGTGGCTGATGACATTTTCAGTACAAAGCAAGCCTAAAATCCAATCATACAGCTGTTGGCTATCACCAAGGTAATTTTGTATGGCTTTTTGGACACCTTTTTTATTATTATTATTATTGTTGTTGTTGTTGTTATTATTATTATTATTATTTTCCCTTCCTCCCTCCTTTTCTGCATTGACAACCCTCCCTCACACCAATGAACTCTACCCATTTCAACCATTTTCTTCTTCCATAACTTGGATTCTTTTATTCCTGTCTAGCACTCACTTGGGTCCCCACTTGCTTTCCTAGTTTTTGTAATTACTCTAGGTTATATCCTCACATCTGAGGAGTTGGACGTAGGAACCATGGGAAAGAGAGAACACTGACACTCCTTTCTCTTGATTTGGGTTATTCCACTCAATAGAATATTTTCTAGTTCCTTTCATTTATCTGCAAATTTCATTATTTCTTTTATCTTTACAGTCTAATGGTATTTTCTAATATAAATGTACCACATTTTCATTGCCCAGTATAAGTTAAAGGAAGTTTAGACTGGTTCCACTTTCTGGTTATTGTGAATGAACCTGGCTAAGCAAGTATCCACAGAACAGGCTGTTGAGTCCTTTGGGCTTGTATCAAGGAATTGAAGAACTAGGTCACATGGCGATTGCACTAATAAGAGTGAATGAGGATTCCTCTTCCCCACATCCCCTCCAGCACTTGTTGCCAAATGTACCACTGATATTTGCCATTCTGACAGGAGTGGGATGAAATTTCAGCTTTTTTTTTCTGATTTGCACTGTCCTGATTGCTATGGATGATGGACAATTTGAGAGCTATTTCTTAGCCGCTTTTATTTCTTCTTTTGAGAACTCAAGTGTAGCTCTCACTCTTCACTAAAGAAATTTCTCTTTGAACCAGGAGACCATTACAAGAAATCATAACCAGTCAAGATACAAAGAACAAATGATCATGGGCTAACTAACCTTAACTGATTCATCTACAACACAAATCCTTTACCTCTAGTTCAGAGAACAGTGAAAAGAGGGGAATGGAAAGATTATAGGATCCAGAAGACCTGGGAAGCTGCTGTAAGGTTGTAAAAATGACAGAGGAGCTACATCTATGATACCCTTAACAATATGCTTGCTTAGACAAAACCTGAAGAAGGGCACCACCAATAGACTTGAAGACATAGAAGGTAGGACTCCATGAATAGACAACTAGAGGCATCTAAGAAATTCCAAGAGTGTAAAAATAGTCTTACCTTGGGGAGGAGCCACTTAATTGGTTATTTAATATCAAGCATTCAGCCTTGAAGCCATATACATACAAGCAACACTAAACTGACTGAGCAGGTTACATTTATATATTTACTATATAACAGTTATAGAAACAGAGAGTATGATTTCAAAGGGAGCTGGAAGGGAGGAAAGGAAAGGGGAAATGATGTAATTATATTTTATTTTTTAATTTTAAAAAAATAAGAAATCTGATTCAAAATATAAATATGTACTTATTTTATTTTGTGAATATTACATATTTCTATTTAAGCAAATATCTCCAAGTACATTAATATTCTGACCTACTGTGAAATTGACTATAGAATTAATAACTTTTATCAATAATGATAGACATAGGTTTGGAGTTTTGGCTGAGCAATTGCTGTTCTTGCAAAAGACTGAATTTGATTCCCAGCACCAATATTGAGTGGCTCATAATTGCTTAACACTCCAACTTCAGGGGATCTGATGCCAATTTCTGGCCTCTGTGGGCTACATATATGGCATGCACAGCCTTTTTCAATACAGATATAATATAGATATATACATAATTTTTTAACGAGCACAAAAAAGCATTTTCCCCCTTGGTTAAAATTTATTGTATATAAATCATTACATTAAATTCTCAAGTAATACTCACATCCCTAAACCTGGGCATAATTAATTATATCAGAGGCCTTTTCTCTGCCCATATTGACAAATCTTGGTGAGGAGTGTATTATAGTCCTCATGTAAGTACATCTGTGAAAGAAATTGTCACATTGAATCTTCAGGAGAGAAGGGAAATGAGTTGTTGGAAAAATCATAGACAATAAGAGAAAAAATGCTGTGGGAGCTCCTTTAGCTCTTTCAGCCAATAGCTTTAAGATACCAGCCCACGTGGGTGTGGTCTTTTATACTATAAATGCAGCTGTAAAGCATGCGCTAGCTCTCTTGCTTCCTCCTCTCACTTCCGTCTGCTAGATTCGGTTCCTGTTCCCCATTCGTGCAGAGGACTGTGATCTAGGACAGTGATCTGTGAGTCTCCCCTAAATAAATAACCGTTTATTATACATAATTCTGAACTAGTGTGGGATTATTTTGTAACTTCCATCATCATCTGGCACCCAAATATGGGGACCAATCTACACTTTGGGAATTGGTCTGCCAGCTGGGAGGTGCTTTGGGCACTGACTCTCCCGCCCATGGCTATAGCAAGCCCTCAGACACAGCAGGCTGCTGCTCAGCACTCCCCTGCTTGCAACCCACACTCTGCCTTTCTGTGTGTTACATGCCAGCCCGCACATTGCTGCCTGTGATCCCCACAGTGCACACAGTCCGCAACTTGCACTGATGGAAAACTTTGTGTTTTCTTTTTGTCCTGAGTTCCAACTCTCGGAATCATTCAGTTGCCTTAATAACTGCTCTTAATTTGTAAAACAAAGCATATTTTTCAGTACCAAAATAAGCAACACATGCTGTTCGCTACTGCTAGTGTCTTCTCGGCCACGTGGCTGTAACTGTGGCACCTGCTGACGGATAATGATTATCACACTGATTCCAACTCATTGTAATTGCCTTGAGACAGGTAAAATCTGAAAGCCTACAAAATTGACTGATAATATGACTATCCAAGGGTTCAAAAATTATTTTACTCATACTATGGAAGGTATTCTGGAAGGCATATGCAATTTTCTTCTACATCCCTTTATTTGATTCTATGAATTAGTTTTGTTTTCAATATTATCTCATTTTAAAAAAATGGTTCAATAGAGGGATAGCATCAATTTGACAAAATTATCTGAAAGAATTTGTTATGTTAAATTTAACAATCGGAATCTGTTGAAAAGTTATGACAGATTAATGGATAAGATATCTCTCCAGGAAGGTAATATGCACACAATCAAAATTATGTCCAAGGATGAAATGTTATCTTTACTGGACAAGTTTTATACCTTGGAATCCTCAGTGAGGGCATTAGAACAGTACACTGGACAGGAGAGTCAGATTTTACAAAAGGCAGTAGTAAAAAGATATGAAAATATTGAGGAATATATTGAAATTGATGAGCAGGGACAGAAGATACAAGGACAGGATTTAGCCTCATCAGTACATGCCAGACCATGGAATGACTTACACAGAGTTTTAACTGCATATCCAGTAATTCCTTCAGAAAGAAAATTATCTTCACAAAGTACCTTAAGGTAGTCAAAGAATATGCATGGAAATCAATATGTATGAGCTATCTAAAAGAAATAAAGCAAGCAATAGTTTCTTATGGGCTACATTGACCATTTGTCAGGGAACTGATAAAATTGCGGGCTTCAAACACTAAGGCTACCCCACACAATTGGCTTCAATTAATCTCAGTGGTCCTAGAAGATGGATCCCAGATGCTTTGAAGTGCTATTGGAGAGAAGAGGCAAAAATTTTAGAACAATAGAGGAAAACAAAAGGATCAAAGATTGACTAAGGATGTACAAGTAGGAGTGACAGAACCTGAAGCTAGACATGTACATATTGAATCTTTGACTTTTGAAAATGTCAACTTATAATGTAAGAAGATCCTTGAAACTTTAAAGGTCAGATCAGCACCCATAGATGAATTGATCTTGCATACAATAAATGTTGAAACCTTCGACTATAGTACTGAGGCATGGGTAGAAAAAGCAATTTCCAATGGTATGAGGAGACACCAAAATAAAAAGCTTTAATTGTGATAGAACAGGACATCTAAGAAGGGACTGTAAACAAAGAATTCCTAGGAATAATGTCTCCTCTAGGTGTGGCAAGAATAGGAGGATTCAGCCTTCTGGTGTATGTAGGAGGTATGGCAAAGGCTGACATTGGACTAATGAATGTAGATTGACAAGAGACAGACAAGGCAGCCCAATACCATTGGGAAACTCCTTGGGTGGTCTCTCACAGGCCCTCATGTCAAACAATGTCCAGTAATTCCCATTCACTATGGAGAACAAGACTCACCAAGAAAATTAAACAATCCAGTGCTTACTGTAAAAAACCATATTGTTCTTGGTAATAGAAGAGACATAGAGGATCAGTAAAAAACTCCCATAGGAAATAGAAAATGTATAATTTGGATGACTTCTATGAATGATAAACAACCAAAGCTAAGAGTGCATATAAATGTCATTGTATTTGAAGGATTACTAGACACAGGTATGGATGTGAGTATCATTACTCCAAAATCTTGGCATCCAGATTGGTCCCTTTAAGAGACAGGTATTCAATTGCTAGGAATTGGAATGCTATCTCAAGTGAAACAAAGCACAAGGTGGTTTGAATGCATAAGGCAAGAAGGACAGAAAGGAAGGCTGAGTCCATATGTAGCAAATAATTGCAGTGAATTTATGGGGCCATGATCTATTGCAGCAATGGAATACCCAGATTACCATTGCTGCAGTCCCCCAAACTCATGTTTCTGGGAAGGATATTATAAGATATTATAGACAAAGGTCACCAGCTTCAGGCTGTATAAGAACATAAAGCAACTAGCAAGATTTCAGGGGTACTAATGGTTTTGCCTTTAAAATGGTTAACTGAGAAACCCTTATGGGTTAAACAATGGCCTTTAATGGAAGACAAACTGCAGGCTTTAGAAAAGCTGGTACAGGAGCAACTAGATGTATTTATTGTTAAAAAGAAATCTGGAAAATGGAGAATAGTGACAGATCTATGAGCTATCAACAAGGTTATACAACCTATGGGCCCTCTAAAATCTGGAATTCCTCTGCCTTCTCTATTACCAAAAGGATGGCCTCTTATACTCATTGGTTTAAATGATTGTTTCTTCACTATACCTTTGCAAGAAAAGGAAAGAGAAAAATTTGTCTTTTTTCAGTGCCTACTTATAATAATTCTCAGCCTACCAGGATATACCAATGGACTGTTATCCCACAGGGAATGCTCAATAGCCTCACCCTATGCCAATACTTTGTAAATCAGCCATTGGTGATAATACATAAGCCATTTCCCAAGTCTATAATTTACCATTACATGGCCGACATTTTGTTATCTGACTCAAATGCAGATACTTTAGAAAGAATGTTTGAAAAAGTAATGAAGTTTTGCCAAAAAGGGAATTGCAAATTGTCCTGAAAAAATACAAAGAGGAGATTATGTTAATTACTTAGGTTAGAAAATAGGTTTACAAAAAATTAGAACACAAAAGGCACAAATTAGGAGAGACCTATTGCAGACTCTTAATGACTTTCAAAGATTGTTAGGAGACATTTCCAGCCTATGACCGGCTGTTGGGATAACACCAGATCTAATAGTTCATTAAAATAAAACCTTAGATGGTGACAAAGACTTATATAGTCCCAGGGAATTAACAGCTGAATCAGAAAAAAAAACCTGACAGTTGTTGAGGAGAAATTACAGGTGGCACATATAGATAGAGTAAATTCAAATCTTAATTGTATTCTAGTCATATAACCTTTGAGAATTTCCCCTACAGGAATTTTAATACAGAGAAAAGATATTATCTTAGAATGAATATTTTAAACATATAAACTAAGTAAAAAATTTAAAACTTATGTGGAAAAAGTCTCTGAATTAATTATTCAAGGAAAATTGAGACTTCTTCAGCTAGCAGGTATAGACCCAACAGAGATTATAGTTACTTTTAATGCTGATGAAATTAAAAAATTATGGTAAGACAATGAACCATGGAAAAGAACATGTGCTAATTTATTGGGAGAAATTAATAGCAATTATCCCAAAAGTGAGAGAATTAACCTTATGCAGAGATCTACTTGTATTCTTTTCCCAAATTGTATGTGAAAAACCAATAAATAGAGACCAAACATTTTATACTGATGCAAATAAATTAGGAAAGGCAGGTTACAAATCAGAATAATTAAGTAAAATGGAACAAAGCTCTTATAATTCTGCCCAAAGGCAGAATTATATGCTATTTTCATGGTAGTAAGGGATTGAAAAAAAACTCTCAATATAGTTACTGATTCACATATAAAGAAAGAGTTGTCTTGCATATTGAAACTGCTGAATTTATATCAGATAATACAGAATTGAATTCATTATTCATTAAGGCTCAAGACATAGTCAGGAATAGGCTTTGTCCCATATTCATAACACACATCTGCTCCCATATGTGTCTGCCATGTCCTTTAGCTTAAGGTAATGCAGAAATTGATCAATTATTGATTGGAAGTGTGCTGATGGCCTCAGAATTTCATAAGAAACAGCATGTCAATAGTAAACACTTAAAGAAGGAGTTTTCTATTACATGGCAAGAAGCTAAGGAGATTTAAAGAGGCATCCTACATGCTCTTTCTATAACCAAACACTGTTGACTGCATGGAGTAACATAGTAACACAAATGGGTCTCAAAAGAATGAGATCTGCCAGACGGATGTGTTCCACTTTACAGAATTTGGAAATTTAAAGTATTTACACCACACCATTGAAATTTATTCAGGTTTTCAATGGGCAACTACCTTGAACTGAGAAAAGGTCGATTCAGTAGCCATACATTTATTAGAAGTTATAGCCATTATGGGTATACCTGCACTAATAAAGACAGACAAGGGTCCAGAATATGTGTCTAAGAAAATGAAGCATGTTTTCACTTATTATAATATAAAGCATATTACAGGTATACCATATACAGGTCAGGCAGTTATAGAAAGATCAAATTATAAAGGATATGCTAAAGAAACAGAAAGGGATGGAAAATACCCTCAGAAATAGATTATATAATGCTTTATTAACCTTGAATTTTCTTAATGCTAATGAGAGAGAAAGGAATGACAACAGCAGAGAGACATTGGATAATAGAGATAACTTCTGAATTAAAGCAGTCAGTATATTTCAAGGATGCATTGACCTCACAGTGGAAACCAGAAGATGTTCTACCTTGGGGTAAGGGTTTCGCTCTTGTTTCCACAGGAGAGGAAAGCTATGGATAACTACAAAATTAATAAATGTTCCATTTGAAAAAGAAAAAAAACTCTTGAGAAAGAGAAATGACAGCTCAGTAACAGAGGTAACAACCATACAGGTGGTAAGAAAACCTCATAAGGGTTGGGGCAGCATTCTGTACTTGTCTTTGCAGGAAAATATTTGTCTTCAAAGAGTTGAGAGGCCTTGGACATCTAAATGCCTAAAGATGCAAAGATATGTATCCAGAAATAATCAACAAGCAAAGAGAAATATGACTTACAATGCTGTATTATCTGCATGGTAAATTTTGATTGTCTGGACATGTATACATCTCTACTCAAAAATTAAAGCTGGCTTTGGAATTGGATGATGCCTATCCTTCTCTAAATCCAAGCATGTTGTTAAAGGGAAAATTCAGAATTTTTGTCTCATATCAAGGGCCATCTGATATGGAACAGAAAGAAGTTAGATTTTAAGGAAATATTTTACTTTTCTCCATGCTCATTTTGTCTATATTGTATGTTTCATTGAATATATGTCTATATGAATAATGTTTACATTTTCAACAATGAACAGTAGATTTTCCTGCAGTAATCTTTGAAGCTTCAGGAAGAAGATGGGGACCCAAACAATGACTCCACCTGGTTGATATGATGTCATGATTTTTATAGTGCTACTATGAGACCAGTTTTGGGGTACCAGGTGCAGAAATAGTGTACCTTCTTACAATGTTTTGGCCAGAACTCTAAATAAGAACTTAAAAAAAATCAGCTACTCAGAGACCATTTGCAATTATAAAAATAGTAATCTTGAAACTATACTATCATTTTACTTTTACAGGATCCCATAGAAATAACATTGCCTCTATAAAAACTGGAAGCAATTCTAGAAGATGACATCCCCTCTCCCAACAAAATTTGTCCTCGGGACTAGGGAACACCATTTAGGGGTTGATTATTATTTGTATAGGTTGGGGATTGGGTGGAAATTATGTAGGCCCAGAGATAAAAAAGATTAATAAATAAAAAGGGAATATTGAATAGAATAATAGGTAGATTAGTATGAACTTACACTAAATAATAATAGTGAGCAATAGAGTGAATACTTGTATGCTATTATTTATGGATAGTTTACATTAGTATAGGTGTTTATATTTATATAAATTCAAATTATATTTGTTATATTGAATATGAACCTATTTCTGTTTATAAATATGCAAAGTTATTTTTTCAGATGGCATGCATGCATGTTCCTACCTCTGTTTAAGACATTTTGTATTTTGATATAATTTTAGRATATATTTATCATATTGCATTATACATTTCTACCTCTGATCAAGATATTTATACATTGTTTACAGTTCAAGGTCATTGTCCTTCTTTACTGCACAGTTGTTTAAAGTCTGTAATATTCTGATATGAAATCTTAATATTTAAGTTATATAGGTATTAAGTATTATAGGTCAATAGTCATTCATGTTTGTTATACTTTTAGCCAGACTAATTAGGTTCTTTAGATACACAGAGATTGTATTCTGCATATATAGGTAACCTTCAACCCCTTCAAGGATCTGTAGAATGTGGCCTTTAAATAACTTAGCATTCTGTTTATATGAGACATTACTGCTACTGACAGCACCAATCTATTCCTGAGAGAGTATTGAGCACCAAAGATATTCTACTTGGAATTCGTTTTCTTCTTGGTACAACTGGCCTTTGAGCAAGGAACTGCCCATGGCTCAACCACTAACAAAGTGAATGATGTCCAGATTGGACAATCAGGGTACAAGATAAAAGACTGCAAAACCTTGCCAAGACAGGGTAAGATGGTTCTGAAAATTTTCCTGCCACTGAAAATGGTCTGTCAGTTACTCTAGGGCTTAGCCAAAGTTGGTTGCTTCAACATTGCAAATGAGACTTTGGATGATTGCTCAGGCAACCAGTTGTCTCTGTTATCTTCTGTACATTTTGGAAGCTGCTTGATTTCACTTCCTGTCTACTCAAGTAATATTATCTCACTTCTCAGGCCTTTGATGAGATTGAAGATTAAATCTTTGTAGTTACTGTCCTCTTATGATCTAGTCAAGCCATTTCCAATATAAGACTCCTTAGGAAAGAGTATTTATTAAAACATTTAGTATATGTTCCTTGCTTAATATTATTTATGCCAGTTGTATTTTAATTTTATACTTGACATCTGTTCCTAGTGTATTTAGTTTTGTATTGGGTTTAGAACTCTCTTATTTAAACAAAAGGGGGAGGTGCTG
>LOJH01066331.1:0-10355 GCA_001685095.1 Ellobius talpinus | reverse complement strand
CCTTGGCTTCTCAGTCAGCTCTCCTTGTCAGCCACGTTCAGAGAGTCCGGATTTTGTAAAGAACTGGTGCACAGAGACTGGCGCGGCACAGCAGGGCAGAGAAAGGACACCGAGGAGCCAGTGATGGAGAGCTGGAGTCTTTCAAAAGGACTACCAATCAATCACACACTTTAACACCCTTCGTCCTGATCAACATAAGGGGAACTGGGTAAGCATGGTAAGTAAGATCCTGGTTCAGGAAGAGCATACATACATCTTTTAAATGCTATCCTGCAATCTCCAGCATGGCAGGACACTGACTTCCAGCTCTGCCATATCATAGCTCAACAGTCCTCAGTTCTAAACTGTTTGGTCTCAGAACCCCTTCATGTTCATATCGACCAATATTCATCATATCGTATATAACAGAAATCTAAAAGCATTTACTTATTGATTTAAAAGAAACAAAAAATTATCTGAATATACCTTTAGATGTAAAAAAATATGGTGGGTGGTGGTGGCACACGCCTTTAATTTCCACACTCGGGAGGCAGAGGCAGGAGGATCTCTGTGAGTTCAAAGCCAGCCTGGTCTACAAGAGCTAATTCCAGGACAGCCAGGGCTGTTACACAGAGAAACCCTGTCTTGAAAAACTAAAATTCAACAACAACAACAAAAACAAAACAAAACAAAAACCAAACTGTGCTTAGGAAGACGAACTATCCTCTTCGCAATTGTCTTTACTATCTGAAAGACCCCATGCTCTAGCCTGCACTGATCTCTGCGACATCCCAGGCTAAGGAGCCCAGGAAGCTGGATTGGACACTGTGAGGATGAGAGTGAAAGCAGTGATGGTGACAAAGTGAAGGCAGTCTGGCCTCACGGGCTCCCGAAGGCACCAGGTTTCCTGGGCCACACTTTTGAGAGGCGCCATTTCCACTATTTCAGCAGGATAAGCAGAAGACCATGTACCTCGGGATGCTTCTGTGTCAGTTCTTACACAATTACAGCCACACAAAACCTTCCTTTAACCTTTCTCTCTCACAGTGCTGTAAGAAAAAAAGCAACTAAACTGAACCTCACACCAATCACAAACAGCTAAGTAGCTGGCTCATAGCCAAACCCGACAAATACCTCTTGGTAAGTTGAGGACATCACTACCACCATTTCCACCTTCAGTCTCTCTAGACTTCTAGCTGAGTGCTGTCTAAACCATGAATGCTTCTAACCTTAAATGAACCACCAAATTTATTTTGTCTACAGTTTTTCTTTTAGCAGCACTCTTAAGTATTCTGCATTACAGATAAAAGACCTCATCTTCAATCTCAGAGAGACACATAAATGGGAAGCCAGACAATCTTATCATTCAGCAATCACTTTACTGGATGGCAGAGTGCTGTAGAAGAATACACTTGTACACTGTAAAGATTTGTCACTCATAGTGGTTTAATAAAACACTGATTTGCCAGTAGCCAGGCAGGAAGTATAGGCAGGGTGATCAGACTAAGAGAATTCTGGGAAGAGGAAAGGCAGAGAGGCAGTCACCAGCCAGATGCAGAGGAAGCAAGATAAGAATGCCTCACTGAGAAAATGTACCAAGCCACGTGGCTAAACACAGACAAGAATTATGGGTTAATTTAAGTTGTAAGAACCAGTTAATAAGCCTGAGCTAATAGGCCAAACAGTTTATAATTAATATAAGCATCTGTGTTTCTTTGGGACTGAACTGCTGTGGGACCAGGCGGGACAGAAACTTCTGTCTATATCAGAGCACCCAGTCCTTGTTTTCCTGCTGCGGCTTTGCTGCCCCTAAGTGATTACTGGATGTGCCCAACACCCTGATCATTGCCCAGAACTTCTGCCTTAATGTTCTTATACCTCTGACAGTCAATGTGTGGCTCATTCTGATTTTCAGAACTATCTTATTCATGCCTGCATTCAGGACATGTTCTTATAGAGTGAATGTCTACAGTCTGCCATGTTTGACTCTCCAGATCAAGGCCTTCCACCAGGAAAGGTTACTGCTTTACATGCTGTCTATAATTCCTTTCCTGGAACCTGCCCTTCCCCTGAGGGCAACATACCAGAAATGCACAGTTAGTACATATATGCTCAATTTAATACTGCCCTGAACTAGTAGTTGATAAGTGAAACAAGTTAACTCCTATAGAAAAATGAGATAAACAACTAGCTTGGAAGAAAAAAAGTTCAGAATCTCTGCCATTTCATGAAAAATGAACTATTAATGGGCCTGAGAGGGTGGCAGGGGGGAAGAGAGAAGGAGAGAGATAGAAAAAGAATGCATGGCGCATGTGTAGCAGTAAAGAGAACAATTTGAAGAAGTTCTTCCCTTCCACCATATGGAATCCAGGCATCAAACTTAGATAGCCAGGCTTGGCATGAGTACCTTTACCCACTGAGCCATGTTGCCAGTCCCAGTTGCTCTTCATGGAACATCACTTTTTACTCTAAAAGCTTACAGGCCAGACAAACTATGACCATTTAACCTGAATTGTTTTCTTTAAGATGAATAAAATGATCTTGTCTTGGCAAGAAAAATAACCAGCAAGACTAACTTACTGCCAGTGATAAAATCTGAGCCCAATATGCATTCCATACACTCAACTGTGGAAAGTCTATATCTTGACTTTTTTTAATTTTTTTTTGTGGCAGAGTCTCATTATATAGTCCTAGCCATCCTGAAACTCAAGAGATTCCACCTGCCTCTGCCTCCTGGGATTTAAGGCATGTGTCACCAGGCCCAGCTGGGAAGCTTGGCTTTTTGCAGTGAGACTGGTGCTGGAATTAATACACTTTGATACTGTACAATGAAGCATATTGGTACAGTTATCTGAGTGAATCCCTACTTTCCAGAGGATCAATGCATCATATCATAAAGCCACACTCGTGATAAGACAATGTATTTTAAAACAGAATATGGAAATACAGATGTGGGGCTGGAGACAGTACAGAGAGCCAGGGTACTGTCTCCAGGTCTGGCAACAAGAGTTTGATCCCCAGACCCATATGTCAAAAGTAGAGAATTCCTGCAAGTTATCCTTTGACCTCTGCATGCTGTGGTGGGCAGGAAAGACACACACACACACACACACACACACAGAGGCACGCACGTAAGCATACACATGCACACCCACATGAATGCAGATGTAAGTAAATAAAACAAATCACAATGGGTAAGGTTTAAGATCCCATATTATAACTAAACTTTCAGAAACTATCACTTATCAGATTCTATAAAGTGCACAGAAACATATCTGATTTCTTAAGTCTTTAAAAGTACTCCTTTGCTTTCCAATTCTGTCTTTGAGTAATGTCATATTTCCTTCATAAAATTTATTCAAGAAAACTTACTGCAACAGTTTGAATGATGCTATTAGATTCTTCACTTAAACCCATTGAACATTTTGCAAGATTTTAATACAAAAGACAAAATTAGCTAACTTTTGAAAAAAATATTGTTTACTTATGAATGGATTAATAATTTCTGATATGGTAAGTGTTGATAGATATAGCCCATGTGGATACAAGCCCTCTGGGATCTTCAACCATTTATAAGAGTGCAAGGGGATTTGAGATCCACAAACAACTCACAAATCATATGAACATTTGAAGAATGCAGACACAGAGAGAGAGAGATCACAATGCAAGGGAGCCCAGTCACTGTATTTAAAGAAAAATGTTTGCCACATGACACTACACATGACCAGGTTGAGAAACTAGAGCCTGTCATTGGGTTCATCCTTTGGAAAATTTGTTCACTGGTTCCCTCTAGTGGTAAATTTGCTTCTGTTATTTGCAAATTGGAGTCAAGCGAAGACCTGGGACTGAGGAGGCAGCAAATGTTAATTCTGGCTGGGGGAGAGGAAGCCATTTCTTTCAGCGGTGTTGCACTGGTAAGTAGCCCAGGCCTCAGTAAATACCCTCCTCATAGTGGTATAGCTCATAGTGGCAACCCTAATTAAACTCGGCGGGCTACAAAACAAGCCACGAAAGAGGACTGGCTGGGAAGAAGTTTGAGTGAGACTGGGAAGAGGATAAGAGAGAGGGTAACAAGAGATGAAAATGATAAAATACATCATAGAGATGTATGAAACTCTCAAAATATTAAAAATATGTTTGTAAGAGATTTCTGAGATCATCTAGTCCGACTTCCATGCTGTGACTGGAGAATGGCACCACAGAAATGCCATATAAAATAGTATGCTATGTTGTGGCACGCTGTGAAAATGCAAAATAAGAAAGGCAGGTATTTCAGACCCAGCAAATAAGGTTTGAGTGGCCTTTACTTTACAGCTGAAACCTGGAAAATGGACAGGATTGAAGGAAGAGATGATCCAAATCAAAATAAATGGGAGCCAAAGCTCAAAAATATGACAGAGACTGGTTAGTTTAGTACTGAAGAAAGCCACAATGATAGACTTTACTGCGCTGGCCTTCCAGATGCCCCTCTGCATGCACCATAAGTGCCTGACACTAGTCTGTGAGACGTTATCCTTACCCTCATTCTAAGAGGGAATGAAGAGTCAGTATGATTCATTTCTTTCTTTAAATTTTGAAAAGCAGCTAGCTTTACTATTAATCTTTGAAAAAACACAAAATACAAAGCTCCATCTGTGATTTTATAAGGATTCATTCAGAATTGTGTTAGTATTAGAAACACTTGGAGAAAACAATGTAAAGGTCCTTAGGGTAAGTTGGGGAGACATAAAACTCTTCAGCTGAAGAAAACTAACTGCTTCAGTGATGAACGCACAACAGAAACCTTGTAAATGCCTTTCCTTTCTTCTAATTTCCCTGTTTAGACTATAAACTCACATAGAGGCACAACAATTAGAGACACACCGAATAGAAACTCTGAAATCAAGCATGCATCTGAGCACCAGCTCCCCAAACTACCTGACTCAACTTTCAGCTCTGCATCTGCAGGATGAGACTAGGACCCTACTAATGGGTCATCACAAAAATTAAACAAGAGGAACTTTGTGTGTACAGAAAAGCATCTAGCAGATTCCGGACTTCACACTAAAAGCACCTAGCAGATTCCGGACTAGTGTGCCTTACTTTCTTTGATGCTGCTTCTGCAGGGCAGCTTCGGACAGCTGTCCCTGGAGGATCAGTTTTCTTTGCTTATCAATATCTCCTTCCATTCGAGCAAAAGCATGAGAGCCAATGAAAGACAGATCCACTCCCAAGCCGTCATCCTCATCTTCTTCTTGGTTCTCTGCAATGAAAGTACCATCAGCAGAGAGCTACAGAAGCAGACCGCAAAACTGACGACGAGTGCTGTGAGGTGACAAAACAAAGCCAACTCTTGAACCCGGGCTAAGATGATGATTCTGAAATAACATTTAGAAACCCCAAGTCCTGAAACAATGAACTAAATGTAACTAATCTATTCCCTAAACCAACTTCATGAAGCGTGTGAGGCATGTTTTCATCCAGGAGATTTAGGATCTTACACAGGTGAAGGTTGATAGAAGCTTCTTATAGGATAGAGTCAGAAGGGCTCCCATCCTAGCATTCTCTCTATGTATACCTTTCAGCTTACCTGAGTATAAAATCTAAAATGACATGGCTACAGTAATCTTACTATTTAATGTTAACTGAGGCTTTTAGAGGACACTGTTTTGGCTGTTCTGGAACTCACGGAGACCTGCGTGCCTCTGCCTCTCGAGTGCTGGGATTAAAGCACTGTTAAAACTGATCAAAACTTGAAAATTTCAGGTTGTAATATGCTCAATTATTGCTTCAACACTTCTTCATGAGCCTAGGGACTCCATTCAGCTGAGCATGCTGTTATGACCTCCTGTGAATCCCCAAATACAAGCCTACATCTTTGCGGGCTGGTGTTTTACCAGGACCCTAGCTTCCTGAATAGAAAAATTAAGAAAAGCAAAAGTTGAACTATTATACATTGTTGGTGGGAATATAGATTTGTGCGGCCACTATGAAAATCACTATGAAAGCTCCTCAAAAAGCTAAAAACAGAATTACCACATGACTCAACCGTAACATCCTTGGAGATAAACCCCAAAGAACTGTTAACTGGCATACCAGAGACACCTGCTCATCCATGTTATTACTTTACCATTCACGACAGTCCAGATACAGGGCCAGCCTAGACAGGTGTAGGGATGAATGGGTAAAGTGTGACACTCACTCCTTCCCCTCCCACACACTCAGTCACCTGAGTTTTATTCAGCCATAAAAAAATAAGGAAATTGTAATATGCAGAAAAATGGATGGAATTGGAGACCATTAGGTTAAGCAAAATAAGCCAGGTGCCAAGAGACACTTATCACATGGATTTTCCTCCTGTGTGGAATCAGGACATGAAAGTGTGTGTGGGAGTGAGTACTTCGAGAGAAGGGACCAGCAGAACAAGAGAGAGGAATGAAAATAATGAAGAAAATACCATATCTGTATGAAAATGTCATAAGGAAACCCATAATTTCTATGCTAATTAAAGAAGGAAGCCAGAATTCTAGCACTCACCCTCCGAAGCACCAGGTTTCTCACTTATTCTAATCTGCCGCTCAGGCACCACAGGCTCCCCTTCTGCATTCCCGATGTCTGCAGGTAGGTAGGGCAGTGACTGGCTCTCCTCCTTTAACGACCTTGGGAAGTACAGAGGTAGCAGCTTTTGGTAAGTAGCCTGTGTCAGAAAAGTAAGGCATTCTGTGAAAAACAGTGACACGCGCGAAAGCAGCCTGAGCAGTGGTTACTGTGACCCACGCGCTGTGAGGGCAGACTGGAGAGTGCAGGCCTCACCTCTCTATGCTCAGAATGCTGCCTGAGAGGCTCACTCACCCTTTCCATGAAACACAAGAAACAGCCGACTGGTCAAGTCAAAAGCAATGCCCACCCTGGTCGGGTCACCAAATCTGGGATGCATAAGTCTGCCAGTCCTGTCCACACACCCACCTTTTTACTACTCTCTCAGCTGAGCAGATGCTATCTGCTCAAATTTAGTATCCCAGTCTCTATTTGACCTAGGTTTAGTTTTTCAGTTTTCTTTAAACAAACAAACAAAAACCATTCTAACTACATCTGAAGAATTGATAGTTTCTACCCCATTCTTAGAAATTAAAAAAAAAAGATAAATTTTACTTTGGAAAAAGAAATAAGGAGCCTCTTAGATGGCTTCACAGATAAGGGCCCCTAAGTCTGATGACCCGAGTTTGACTCTTATGACCTACGTGGTGAAGAAGAGTCTGAAGGTCATCCTCTGATGTCCACACACACATTCCCCCAGCCTCCTCCAAAATAAAATACATAGATAAGCCTAATTATAAAAAATTAGGAAGGCAATGGAGGTGGGAAATGAATGAAAACAAAATATAGCAACATATGATATGAAGATGATGAAACCCTTCACTTCGTATGCTAACCTAAAAACTTACCAAGTAACTTCAGTGTGCTAAACTAAGAAATGAACAGGGTTCCTATCTTATGATTTCCATGTGCAGTCCCTGTGCTCTTTCACAGCACCAGAGTAAATGCAGGCGCTGCTAGTGGGCCTGCTTGTTGAAGCACTCTGCCTCTCCTGCAGCCTAGGAATTACTGTGTCACTACTCAGCATTACTTATCAACTATTCCAAACTTCACGGGCTAAAGAGATGGTCAGAGGTCATGGGCGCTTGCAGCTCTTCCAGAGGACCCACGTTCCATTCTCAGCATCCACACTGGGCAGCTCACAACCATCTCTAACTCTAGTTCCAGGGGATCCAACATGTTCTCCTAGTCTCCATGGATATCTACACTTGAATGTGCATAAACTCACATAAGTATACCTTCATACACATAAATATAAAATAAAATGGACAAATCTTTAAAAAAGGACTAAAAGAATGAGAACAAAAGTCATGGAATCGAATACTGGCCAGTGAAATCATTCAAGTAATCAGTATTATACACAGAACTATAACATTTCCTAAAGAGAAGCCTGGAGACATTAGATTTGTACCTAAAAACCACAAAGATAGGCCGGGTGTGGTGGCACATGCCCTTAATCCTCAGCTTGGGAGGCAGAGATAGGCAAACCTTTGTGAGTTTAAGGCTAGTTTGGTCTATATAGTGAGTTCCAGGCCAACCAGGTCTATAAAGAGAGACCTTGTCTTAAAGCAAAACAAAACAAAAACCAAATTAAAAAAAAACCAGAAACAAGCAAACAAATGTAGGCAGGGTCAGCATCAGGCTCAGCTTGTCACCATGCTTGCTATGCGGGCCTGGCCACCTGAGTTCAGTCTATAAAAACCGCACAAGGTGGGGAGGAGAGAATAGTTCCACAAGCTGTTCTCAGAATTCCACACATGTCATGGCACGGAGTACAGGCATACTTACACACACACACACACACACACACACACACACACACACACTCACAGGCACTAAGCTTTTTAAAGAATTCATATACCATAAAACTAACCTGTAGAAAATACAGAATTCAGTGACTGTTAGTATATTCTCAAAGCTGTGCAATCACCACCATCTAATTCCAGAACACTGATATCACCCCAAACCAACCCATTAGCAATCTTTCCCTACAATTCCTTTTACCAAACCCTGAGCTACCAATTGTTTTGTCTAAATAGATGTGCCTATTTTGAACATTTCAATAAAACAGAATACAATTTGTAGCCTTTTATGTCTAGTTTATTTCAGTTAACATGTTTTCCAGGTTCACTTTTTAACATGTATCCATAATTCATTTCCCCAAGGATGAATATTATCCTATATATGATCTATATATGCTCATCGATAAACAATGCTGCTATATTCACCTTCACATTTTAAATATTTTTGCATATACTGAAGAATCTACTGTTATACTGTAACTTTGATATCTCACTGAAGTTTTGGCTTGCATTTCTATAATGGTCAATGTTGTGAAGTGTCTTTATACTGGTCATTTGTAGGTATACAACTCTTTAAGAAATGAGTACTACCCATGCTTTCAAAAAAAAATTTTTTTTCTGTATTTCATGTTTTCCCATCTTAGAAAGCTTACTAGCAAGGGAACACTGCCTTTCCCAGGGCTCTCTGACTTCTAAAATCAGTGTTAATTTACTTGGAAGTATGTCTTGTCTGTGCAAACCAACCAATACTACTCCTGCTCCTCTACTTCCCTATTTTAGCAAAGCAATGAGAGCTAAATGACTGCTGAATAAATACCAGAAGCTCTAAAGCTAAGGAAGCCAGCTCTGACTTTTCTAAACGGAGCGAGTTTAAGGAACGTCCTCCACTCCACCCCCTCTGTGCCCCTCCCAAGCAAACATAAACCCACCAACCTTGTGCCACAGGCTTGGCTACTACCCACGTTCAGTCAGGCAGGCAGTGAAGCTTCACCAGCAGAGCAGCAATGCTGCTAAAACCTGGGGACCTAGCATTCAGGCCATAAGGTGCCATCCCGAGCGCTAGCAGGAGCAGCAGGCAGAACTGCCCGCCTATGCCATTCCACTTATGAAGACAACAGCTAAGCAGTAAAATTGTGACTCAAACTCTCCTTCTTAGATTGGTGGTGCGTGCCTGTATTCCAGAACTTGAGGCAGAGGCAGGGAAACTGAGAGCCAGTAAGCCTGGTTCACATAGTCAAACAGAGTGGGATCCTTCTACACTTGTTTTTAGAGTCCATCATAATTCTTTTTCAATGGGTGAGCATTAAGTTCCACTGCCACGAATTTATTTAAATCATTACAATTATGTGCTTCAGATTCAATGAACAGATGATGACAGATGAAGGTAACACAAGTAGAATTAAGACTCAAATTAAGCAAAATAATTAGTAAAATACCTCTTCGAGTTCAGAGACAGCAAATACTACTTTTTCAATGGTTTCCCCATGGATCTCTAGGAACCGCCTCACAGTACCTAAGGAAGAAAATGGGAAGACATTCAGTGTTAAAACCCAGCTATGTTAATTCTGTAATGGGGCCCCCTTCACTTCATCAGTAACAGCTAAATTATTCCATTCCCATCAGAAAAGCCCGCTACACCTCCTCTCACAGCCTGATGCACTTTCCTTCAGAGTGGCTGAAGCAGACATTGTTCAGGTCCCTTTATGGCACGTCCTCTCTGTTCTCAGCCTTCCACTCGCCCTAAGGTGCCATGGCAGGAGCTTTATTGCATTTGCTGCTCTAGTTCTAGTGTCTGTGACAGCAGGTGGCTACAGAAGATGCTGAGTCAGACTGTTCCTTTTCCAGCAAGTTCTTTATTTCCCTGTGGCCTCCCTTTTGCCAGAACGACCTAGTGCAAATGGAAAGCACAGTGCCTTTCTACTCATCAGGTACAGCATTAGATGAGCCACTCAGCCCATTCCCACTCACAAAGCTGAGCGCTCTCTCTCTCTCTCTCTC